>NW_006499207.1:5497437-5535081 GCF_000471905.2 Amborella trichopoda
GAGAGAAGAAGAAGAAGAAGAAGAGGAAGAAGAAGAAGAAGAGGAAGAGGAAGAAGAAGCAGGAAGAAGAAGAGGAAGAAGAAGAGTAGGAAGAAGAGGAAGAAGAGGAAGAGGAATAAGAGGAAGTAGAGGAGAGGAAGAGGAAGAAGAAGAAGAAGAAGAAGAAGAAGAGTAAGAAGAGGAAGAAGAAGAAGAGGAAGAAGAGGAGAGGAAGAGGAAGAAGAGTAAGAAGAGGAAGAAGAGTAAGAAGAGGAAGAAGAGCAGAGGGATAGGAAGAGGAACAAGAGGAACAAGAAGTGGTCATCGCCAGGGTTGGATGAGTGCAGGGGGTCGTTGAACCATCTTGTTTCTCGGGTGAGCAGCCCTCGGTGCCCATCAGTGACCGTGACAGGTGCACTAATTATTCCTTTCTGTTGGCCGCCTCATGTGTTTTTCCGAGAGCTACCATTGCCTCGGTTGTTTGCTGAGCTTGCAAACAGTTGTCGTGACCCGTCGTGGTGGCGTGATAGAATTTCTTTGAGGACTAACATAAAGATCAATTCTGACATGAAGGTCGGATTAGAGTCCTCGACATGTAAACCGATCTCGGGTCACATGTTCTGCACGCAAGTTTGGACTGCTTCCTTCTCGGGCATTAGATTAGGATGGCGAGCAGCTAAATTTCTCCATCTTGATATGAACTTGTTTACGGGCTCATCGAGGTCTTGAGTCAGAGTGAGAAGTTCAATGGTTTGAACCTCTCTCTTGACCTCATAAAAGAGTTGATAGGATAGTTTTTCCATTTCCTCCCAAGTATGTACTGAATTTGGAAGGAGTCGAGTGTACCACTGAAAAGCTAAGCCGTCAAGGGTTTCAACAAAATGACGGAGAAGAAGTCATCCATCGGCCGCTGTTTCTCGACATGCTACTCGGAAGTGGGCAATATGCTACTTTAGAGACATGGTTCTATTGAATAGAGGAAACTTGCCTTGCTTGTAATCTAAGGGAAACAGGACCTGATCAATGTATGAAAGGTACGACCTTTGATAAGGCATTGCTCCTTGTATCCTCGGGATTTGTCTGTTCTTTTGGCTATGGGTCACCAGAGCATCAATGTCTGTCTGAGAGATGGGGTGAGGGACAAATTGTCCTGTGACGTAGAGGGCAGGGGCTGCCTTGGAGGTGCACCATCTGAGTGATGGGAATTGACCTCGTTGTTAGCTGATTGGCATACAACGTCAATACGAATGATCTTTTCCGTCATCGCCCGGACCATATCCTCAAACTTGTTCATGCGCTCTTCCTGCGTGTCACCAGACTCACTTACGACCATTACATTGACCGTTTCTCTAAGGAGGTTAGCGTTAGTTGCAACTGAGGGCTTGCAAACTTGACGGGTCGTGCATGGTAGATCAATCAGTAGGGGCCAGCATGCCCTGACTGAACTCGACTCTTGTATGTCGATCACATTAAGATCGGTTCTCGACGGTCTTAGGACCGTGCTTGCTTAGTGGCTGGGTCATCTTCTACGAAACTAATCATAGTGCAGGGCTCATGGCCATCTTCTTCAGGCTTTGTCATTTGATGAGGGTAGAAGGGATTCAGGCGAAGAGGGTCATCAAAAATGATTGTTTCGATTGCCTTGGTCCCTTCCTTAGTAAAAATTTGCAGACCTAGCTTTGAGGTTTTGATGAATCTCGAGTCAAACCTATGATTGGGACTGCGACTGATCGGCTCTTCTTGCACAAGAGAGAGCCATCTCCCTCAGGTGCGGCAAGGGATGAGGGCCAGGGACTAGGGTCATCTTGGGTGGCGGACGATGAAGAACTCGATCTTCCATCAAGTCTTTCCCCCGAGCTCTCTTGTGGGCTCCAGAGACATGATCAAAGTGACGGGGCTGGTTCAAGATGGTGCTCTTGGGGAAGATCGTCGAGTACCATGGCTAAAGGTGCTTGCCCAAGGAAGTAAGAGCAGGCACAGCAGGGTTGAGTCATGAGGTGGCCTGAGTCGCGGGCGAGGGGCTGTCTATGATGGCGACGCTTGTGTGCCTCATAAAGAAGGGTCACGAGTGACCTGGGGGTCAGTCTGGGCTCGAACAAGTCGTCTGGCCTTATGAGGCCGAGAACTGCGAGCAGGTATTTGTAAGAGAATAGTTGGAGGTCTGCCCCTCACATGGTGCGCTTGTGTGCGCAGAGTAGGAGGACGAGGAGGTCATCTCCTGTGTACTCAGGTTGGTATAACAATGGTGTTGCTCAGAGCGGTGGGATGCATATGAGTAGCGTGTGCAAGACCTGTCCTTGGAAGGTTCGATCCTGGACACAGACTCAAGGTAATAGAACGGTTGCCCCGAAGTGTGACTCGAGTGAGTAACGCACGAGCCTTGTGGTGCGTGTTAGAGGTGAGGCCATAGAGCCTTCGTCTCTATGTGTCGAGCCCCTAGAGATAGAGACTCGTGGTGGTGCAGGAATGTGGGGGGCAGCCTTACGGCAACCCACAAAATCAATGGCAAATTGCTTGCCTTCTGTAGAGAGGGACTGGAATGCATCCCAATGTACCTCAAGAATACAACCAGCAAGTGACTTGCGGATGGCTGAGTGCATGCTGTGTGTGGTAATAGAAGTGCTGCCGATGCAGGGTGCCTTGGTGGAGTTTCCACCAGAGCGAGGAGATGGGGAGTGAGGGACTTTTGAGTCCCACCTCACACCGGTTCGGGTTAAGACGTGAGAGCTAAAAAAGGGGTCTTCGCTCAAAAGGATGGTTAGGAACGAAGTTGAAGGAACTTGCTGCTTAGCGACAATCACGCATGCAGGGATAAGAAAATACCCGATTCAGATTTATGGGTTCTATAACTTGCAAGCCATAAGGGAAGTGTTAAAAGATAAAAGTAGATAATAAAAGAAGAAACTAGCCAAACATGAACGATCCGACTAAGGGGTAGTAATTCTCCAGTGGAGTTGCCAAGCTGGTCAAGTGCCTCGATCTCGCTTTTCTGATTTGGATTATCGAGCGGCACGTGTCTCTAGTTTCAGGAGAGACTCGGAACATTTGAGATCGCTCTCTCGGGAACCTCGTTCGAGAACAAGGGCAGGTATTACCAACCAATGAGAGAGAAATTTTTAGGTCGGTTCGAGACTTACTCGGGATGGGTCTCGTGGGTGCCCTCTTAGATCACGAAGAAAGCCCCTTAGTAATAAAATTAGTTCGGAATCGCCTCCCTTGGCTTGTATTCTCCTATTTTCTGCAATCACACATATATGATGACAGATGGGTCAGTGGACCTCACCTCTCCTTTTGGGTGAATGTACACAGGTGTGCACATTCAAAAGAAGAAGGAAAGAACGAGAGAAGAAAGATGGGGGGAAGAAGAATTTGACCAGGTGGGGAGATCAACACAGTGACTATGCTGGTGGCTAATTGGCCCGACATGATAGTCAAACGGGGTCGATAACTAAGACTAGCTCAATAGGATTACTACTAGATGTTAATACTGATACTTACTAGCTAGACATGATGGTTAGTCTACCTTGGGGATAAAGCACATGCAGTAATTCTGACACAACAACATTTCAGGTAAATGACAGGACTACCTACCATAAGAGGCTAATCTCAACCCTTCTTAATCAAACAAAATGATAACAAAAAGAATGAGAATCATAAAGAGAGAGTAAGAAGTAAGAGAATAGGAAAGTGAAGAGAAAGAAAGAGAGGAAGAGAAATAAAGAAGGAGAAGAGTGTGAGAGAAGAGAGGGTGAAAGACACAGTCGATGCTAGGCATCGCCGACTGTGTTGGAAGAGGAAGAGAAGGAAAGACACAGTCGACGCTGGGCAACGCCGGCTGGATTGGAAAGATAAATAGAAGGAAAGACACAGTCAACGCTAGACATCGCCAGTTGGGTTGAAAAGAGAAGAGAGAGATGGGCATAGTTGGCGCTAAGCTTCATTGGTTGTGTTTAAGAAATGAGGAGAGAGAAGATATAGTCGGCGTTGAGCATCACTGATAGGGTTGGAATGAGAAGAGAGAGAAAAGTGCAGTCGTTGCTAGGATTCACCAATTGTGTTTAAGAAGAGAGAAGACACAGCCGGCGTTGGGCATCGACGGTTGGGTTGGAATGAGGAGAGAGAGAAAGGTGCAGTCGGTGGTGGTCTTCATCGACTATATTTGACAGGGATGAGAGAGAAGATGCAGTCGACACTAGGCATTACCAAATGTGATAGACAGAGAAGAGAGAGAAGATGCAGTCGTCGCTAGGCTTTATCGACTATATTAGATAAAGAAGAGAGAGAAGATGTAGTCGGCGCACAGCTTCATTGACTGATTAGACAGAAAAGAGAGAGAAGATGCAGTCAGCGCTAAGCATCACTTACTGTATTTGACAAAGAAGAGAGAGAAGATACAGTCAGTGTTAGGCTTCACCGACTCTATCAGAAGAAGAGAGAGATAAAGATGAGAAAGAGGAGAGAGAAGAAAAGAAAAAGATGAGAAAAAGGAGAGAAAGAGATATAAAAATGAGAAAGAGGAGAGAGAAAGAGAGAAAAAGATGAGAAAAAGGAGAGAAAGAGAGATAGAAATGAGAAAGAGGAGAGAGAAAGAGAGATATAGATGAGCAAGAGGAGAGAGAAAGGGAGAGATAGAGATGGAAAGAGGAGAGAAAGTTAGAGATAGAGAGGGAAAGAGGAGAGAAAGGAAGAGATAAAGATGAACAGCAGAGAGAGAAATGAGGAAAAAGAGGAGGAGAGAGAAAGAGGGGAGGAGAGAAAGAGGGAAAGAGAGAGAATATAACTTTACTAAAGGGAATCAAGAATTTTCTTCTCTCTCCTTTCTCTCTCCAAGATGCACCACAAGTTTAAGAAAAAATGAAGTCTTTGTTGATTCTTTAAGAATGAACCCAAGGCTGTTTTACAATTTGGCTTTGCATGCTTATATAGAATTGGGCTCAAACATGGGTGGATACCCAAAATCTACCTAGAATTGAATATAATTAAAATTTAATTGAATTAAAAGGAATTCTAAAAATGGGTCCAAAAGGACAGTTTTGCCCCTGCTTAACAATATGTGGAATTCCAGAACAGTCCCTACTGCTACCCAAGAACTTGCATGAACTTTCATGATTGATTCAAGGTTGTTCTGATGCTCATTTGATTGAAAGATTAATATTTTCTTGTAGGGCTGGGCATGACGATTGATTTGATATCAATTTCGAGCCATGAATCATGTCTTTAAGCCATGATCATGAGACTTGAAACTTGCTTGAATCTTGAAAATTTTCGATCCATAGTGTTCTCGTTCCTTGATTTTTTTTTTTTGTTTATTTTTTGAATCACACTGAGCATGCCATCACGATCACGTTGCACAACAAGCGCAACTCAATTTCGTGTCCTGGTGAAGAGTTTGTTTTATTGAGGTTTTGGTTACAGTAGTTTCGATGCCTCCGTGTGTGAAACCCAATTGTTCATCGTATGCCAGGTTCAAACCAGAGATAGCCATGGACCTCACACACTTAAAGTAATTGCTTTCATGCCAATCGGGTATGTGAGCGTCGTGATTTGGCTGCCCGAGTGGGACGCGCTACTGCTGAATTTTCTGTAACTTTTCTTCATAGATCCGCAACTTCCCTCTAGTTTTTCTCCATGCTCGGGCATCATCAGGGGGTGTACCACATATCGAATCTCTCTTTTTGACGAGACGAACATGCTCACAAAATTTGAGTGCAATTCGAGTCCGAACGAGTGAGATATGGGCTTCGAAAGTCATTTTTCATGACTGTAAAAACGACCACCTTTAATGGTGTTTTGGAGTAAGGTGGCCACAAAGGAATAGTGTGCGGCCCACCCTTTTTCAGTATTTTACCCATAACTTTGTCTTGGAGTGCCCAATTAAGCTAAAACTTGACATAAGGGTTTCGAAAGTGTCGGATCCAACGACTGTGATCTCATAGCTGTTTGACGTACCAAGAAGATAGTTCTAGTTACAGGGTCCATTTCAGGGTTCTAGAGGCTGATTTTTCAGAAATTATTTCTTTGTGTCCATTGCCTTAAATATGTCTAATCGCGATGAAACTTAGCAGGTGGCCTTTTGGAGTAATTATGATCATGTTGACCAATTCTGAGGCAATCTTGAGACTGCCAAAACTTCCACTTATTTTGTAGATTTTATTGACCTGCTTCCTCTTTATTCTGCATCAAGGACCAAGGTGCTAAAAGTTGCATTCAAATATTGGGAAGCCATGGTTCGAATCGCTTGTGCCCTGGACCCAAATTCGAACCTTTTAAAGACTTAATTTTGTCTCAATGAGTAGTGCAAGAGTGGTTTAAAATCTCAAGGGTACCTAATCCAATTAGGAATCTCTTTTCAAATCAACTTCTTAGAGTCCACTGAATCGATTTAAGATAGTTTGCAAGAAGAATAGAGTAAATTGGATCAATATATAGCAAGACAGAGCAAAACTACATGTGGTGGTCCACCGGTCCACCACAACAATTGTTTCTTTTAAGCAAAAGTTCCAACTCTAAATGAGAAAATACACTTCTATGAGGATCTAAATATCTCTGGAATTTGAATAAAAAGCCATAGAAATTCTCAAGAGAATTTGTGCAAGGTATATCAAAAGAAACTATGCATGATCAAAGGTATATCAATGTATAAAACAAATAAGCGAGTGAGAGATCACACTATGTAAGAATGGAATTAAGATAATACCAAAATGGAGGTCTAAGGAAGCTAAAATATGGCTGTAAATGAAATTTTTAGGAACCTTTGATCAAGGACAAAATGATTTTTGATATAAAATAACTTAGACCTTGACCATGGTATGAGATATGCTTGATCTTATGGAGTGAAGGACCACCATCAAACTTCAAACGGAAAAGGGTGGCACATGGAGGTCTCAAGGCTTGCCCTCTCTCATTCTCTCTCTATTCAATTCAAGCAAGTATATATATAGCATGTAAGATTTGGTATCATTGACACCCTTCCTACACCTATCCAAAGGTACATGAGAGGCCAATATACCCTAGCCACCCATCCCCAGCCAACTACTAGGATTAAGGAATGTGATTTAATACTCTTATCACCCATATTAAACCGTAAGTAAGGCTACTTTACCTTTTTGTCCTTAGGTCCATATTTTTATTCCAAGTGAATCCAAATAGTGATAGAGATCCTTCAAGGGAAATGGGCAATAAAGTAAATAATAAAACTCACACATGTGAAAGGACATTACATTATGAGAATTCAAATTACACATTCGATTTTATTTTGGATTCAATATTTAAATTAAATTAAAATGGATCTCACACAAGTAAACAATGGTGCTTGTGTGAATCAATTAAACATGTGATAAAAATGTAATTTAAGTTTTAGCATGATAAAACAAGCTAAATAACAATATATAACAACATAACAAAATAATATATTCCATCCATGTCCCCCACCTTGGGATTAGTGCCTAGCGAAGCGTTGATCTTATGGTGGGGTCAGGGGTGCCACATGGCCACCCTATGACTGCTTGGGTGTGCCATGTGGCATTCCTCAAATAGAATTAGGTCTAAACAAATATTAAAAGTATATTTTTGTCAATAAACAATTTTCAAAAACTTTTCCAAAATTCATAATAAATATTTATGAATATTTATTCATCATTTTTCATTGTAATTAAATTGGACAAAGGGTAAGTGAGACTTCATGGCTTCAACTTTAGGTATCAGAGAAATCTATTAGGCTAGTCCCAGATGATGCTCCGCCAGTGTCTCAAGCTGACCTAATAGACTTATCCTCAATAAAAATAATTGGTCGCATCAAAGTCATTGAGCAAGAGCTTCACATAATTCAGCTCTCAATGGATTACAAGTGAACACTTGTAGGACATATTCCAATAGAAGTATTGGGGTCCTCTCAAAGCACATGTGCACTGGCTCTTCTAGCATCACTTTGGTGCGTTTATGAATTATATCAATCTCATGTCATTCTTATGCCAAACTAATTGTACATAGATCATAAACCATAGTCTAAATTTTATTTTCGATCTCCATCGTGAATACACTATGATAACTAATGAATCAAGTTATATGTTGTCTATATGACACCATACCATGTTATACTTATGCTAGTGTTTCACAAAATATCTAATAGATGCCCATGCAAAACAATCTTCTATCTCACATATGTTCATATGTATTTTTTGTTTTCTTATATGCTTTCCAATGCGTATTTATAAGTTCAAATGCTCACAACACTATACTCATATCAATTCTCAAGTAGTGTATATTTTCTCTAGCACAAAAGTTCTCTGATAATACATTTCATTCGCATGCATTGTTCTCAAACCTTCCTTAGTCAAGAATTGGCACCTAATCTATTTAAAACCAAGGTGTGGGAATATGCTTGGACTTACAAGTATTTCACCACTTAATACATTCAATCTTATGTTGATACTACATTCAGATTAGATGGCTAGCAATAGATCCAATTCGAAGATCAAGAGCAGTTCATTTATATATGACTAATCAATCTTTTGTTGATATTACGTTCGGATTAGATTGCTAGCAAGTGCCATCATGATCCTATTCTTTAGATCCAATTCTAAGATCAAGAGTGGTTCATTTATATATGTCCGAGTAACCAAGAACATTGTAAGTTTGAATCAATAAGTACAAAATCTTATACAATATGGGACTTATCAAAGTCTATTCGATATCTCTTACATGTATTCACGTTAGTCATTTCATGGAAAATAACTAATTGTATTAATTGATGTGCATATTGTCTATCCTTAGATAGTCACTATCAGTATAACTAGCCCACATAATGAGGTGCCCTTATCATCACAATGTCATATCATAATCCACACATAAATATGCAGCTCCACAACGCCTCATGTGCTAACAAATAATATTTTCAAGTGACTCATGTTCGCTCTACGAGGCCCTATTAGTCTTTAAGATTCCAGTAGAAGCCATCCAATCGATCGTTCATGTGAAAGTGAATGCTTATGATCACTATGACATGAAGTGAAGGTATAGACAAGTGAGGATTCTTTACTTTAATGTCACACAATCAATCAATGAAAGATCAAAAGTCTTATCAAAGAGATGCCTAGCAACTTTCTCTTGTGGCATCACTCTAAGTAACTCAAGACTTATCAATGTGGCACTAAATGAAAACAATGATTTTTAGAATGTAGCAAAAGAACATGACTCACGAATTTATAAAAAGATCAATATCAAATAAGTGGCTAAACACTCCATTCAGTTTTCTACAAGTCATTCTTATGTAATGCCTCTTCTAAGTTTCTTATAAAGAAACTTGATTTGAACTATCAATTTTCTATAACCAAAACCAAATTCTCTCTTTGAGGACGATATTTATAAATTCACTTACTAAAGATCCTCCCATTGGAATCAACAAGACAGTCTTTGAAACTAATCTTTAATTTATGTTTCGAAAAAGAAGTTTACTTTTAAGGAAAACTTTAAAGGTTTCATAAAAAAATTCATTCAAAGGTTGGTGACTATAAGAGATTGAAATATATTATGACACACGGTTATGTGGTCATACCATACTATTAAAAGAGTCTCTTGAAGGGTGGTCTTCCAAAATGGAACGAACATGGAGTTTACCATACTGGAAACTTTGTGATGGAAAGGCAAAACAAATTAGTAAAACAAAAATTTTTTTATAGACCCCTGTATGGTTTCTAACATTTTCTTGTATTAAAACATTTGAAGTATTGAGATCCATGTTTAGGATAAAATCTCTCTCAATATTCTTTTTCCCATATATTACAATCCATACTTAAGATACATTTTTGTTTGGTTGATGTCAATTTTCAAAACAATGTAAGTATGAATCTTCTAAGGAAACACTTATCTCACATATGAAAATCCCTTTTCCATGATAATGGATTCTTAAATGCCATGTGACAATCCTCATATGCTATCCACACTATAGTCACTTATATGTACGGTAATCAAGCCGAGATCAAAGCATCCATGGAATGAGAATACAATACACTACATTATCTCTTCATTTAAGAAAGTTCAAAATAATGAAGCATGCATCTTGAGGTAACAGAAGGACTAGTCAATGCCAATGTGATATTCATGATATATCTCATGAGTTCTCAAGCCATAAAGTAGTTCACGAATAATAAACATTCCACACATCTCATAATGTTCTTAAGCAATCACAAGAACAATTCTTATGCATTCCATATATCTTGCAAACACCATATTCATTGGATCAGTATTTTGAATCAAAGATCATAGATCTAGAATCAAATTACTTAAGCATATCCCATGTGCCTTAAGCTCATATGAGACTGGACACAAGCATTCAAAAATCTAAATATGGAAGCATTGGTCGAATTCAAGGTCACAAGCCCAAGCATTCGAATCATAATACTCTCATAATATACCAAGATACTCTACCAACAATTACTCACAAGATATCACAAGATATCATAAAATAAAATGGTTTCTCTCAAATAAATGAATTCTCAATATATTAGAATTATGCTCAAATATAGAAAGAAGTCATAGCATATGGTCTTAAAGTGATCAAGTCATAATGAGCCAGTACCTTTGCCTTTGATCCATGATTTGGTTTCACGCTTTATTTCTGCTCATGTGACTCTGCTCATTATCTCATCCATCCATATGTGTCTTTGGTCTTGTTGTCAACTACATCAAACACTATTTGGGAGTAGCCCGAATCTAGACCAAGACTCGGGTATCAGGTACAAAAGCTCATGCTCATGATTCAATGGGGATTATATAACCCTCTCACTGATCTAAAACATCCTAAGAACTCACAATGACTTTCAATAACTTATAGTCTATTGTGGGATGAAAAAAATGTAAAGTACGCATACCCTACTTACACATTTGATGCAGAAAATATTGTTTTTATGGTTTTTCAGGAAGAGCACATTCCACTTTTTTGAACATAACCTTAAATTCACAAATCATTTAATGTTGACACCTAATCTCAGATAAAATAGACTCAAAATTAACAACTTTCATTTAGGAAGTAACACTGAATAATAAACTGATGTGGGTCAAACACCGTGGTTTTCAGAGAGTGAATTTCTTCTCTATGCAGCAGAAATTACAATATGACACTCTTCTAGTAAAATGAAAGTAAATTTCCAAATATGGGGAATTTTCCATGAGCCCAAAACAAAAATTTAAACTAGACTCGATTCTTCGAAAGAAAAAAGTGGTTCTGACTCAATCTCATAAGTTTTGTTAAGCCAAAATCCCCATGTAAAAATATGTAAAGTTCTTAGAAATTTATTTCTCAGATCTGGCATACTTCAACAAATAGTAAATAGCTTCTGAAATATACACAGTATGGTCATACGAACTTTTCTACATGAAAGTACACTCAATAATACAAAATAAAACCAAATATTTTTTTCTTTTGTAAAGTATTGAATGCCCTAGCAATCCGTTACAAGAACTAAATAGTTTTGAAAATTTCCTAGCACAGTTATCATGCCATTGATACTCTGAATTATCAAGAATTTAAGCACATGGATTATGGCACTCATAATCAATTATTTGTGAATTTTGAAAATCATATTTTAAGATATATTTTGGGACTAAAGGACCGTATTAGAACCCTAGCTCTGATATCAATTGTGGGTGGTAAAAGATAAAAAGACAAGATACTAAACTTAGAACCCTAGCTCTGCTTAAGGGAATTTTGGTCATTGTACTCATTTTCGGGACTTTATTTTAATTACTTTTAATTATATTTAGGCTTAGTTTTTAAGTAATACACCTCTGTTTTGTGAGAATTATATATAAACGAGCTTAAGTCAATTGTAAAAGGGGGATTACAATTCAATAAAGAAGAGGCATTACCCTTGCTTTTTCTTGTCTTTTCTCCTAACCCTAATATCCCATAGAAAAGAGAAAAAAAACTTTAGTAAGAGAGAGAAATACCCCCGACCAAGCGGATACGCACCTCTCTTCCCTTGAAGATATCTAACATCACATGAACTTTCTCTCTTTCCCAGCAAACAAGTAATCCCACACACATGAAACCTCGTGGGCATGAGCAAATCAAGAGGCTCAAACCAACACATGGCCATGTCTAAGCCCCCTTTTCTCAGATAGTTCAATCGAACCAAGGAAACCCCCTGCTCGCCTGTCCGACCATTGGAAGAGACATCGCTGGAAGAGAGTCAATCCAGGAGAGAAGAATTGAGATATTGTAAGGACCAAGATTTTCCCGGCCTAATAGGCGTGTGGCAGTGGAAGTCGAGCGGCAGTGGAAGGCATGTGGAAGTGAAAGGCGCACGGCAGTGGAAGGCGCGCTGTAGTGGAAGGCGCACGGTAGTGGAAAGCGCGTGGTAGTGGAAAGCAAGTGGCAGTGGAAGGCGTGCGACAATGGAAAGCGCGCGGCAGTGGAATGTGTGTGAAAGTGGAAGGCGCGCGGCAGTGGAAGGCAAAGGGTAGTGGAAGGCCCACGACAGCATATGAGCGTGGTAGTGAAGAGAGAGCAGAAAGAAGAGCACGTACTGCAGAAAAAATGCTCGACAGAGTGCGCGATACAGTAAGAAAAGAAAGAAAAGAAGAGAGAGTGCGCACGACAGTAAGAAAAGAAAAAAAGAAGAGAGAGTGTGCATAGTGGAGTGCGTACGATGGTAAGAGAAAGGAGAAGAGGAAGAGACATGCACAGTAGTGAGTGAAGCAGAAAAGAGTGTTGTCGTGCGAGCCTGTGCATGGCCCTTGGTCGCCACTTGCCTCGTGCATGTTGCCACACACACCACTTGTCCTGTGGAATGTGTGAGGCTTGCCACTTGTAAATTTCTAGGATGCCACCTCTAGCCAGCATGGTACTTAAGTCCCTCTCTCTCTCTTAGACGCCATTCACTCTCACTTGGTCTCTCTAGAGCCCAACACTTAGAGCCCACTGTTACTCCATTGAAGAACCATTGTAAGAAGCTTGAAATGGACTGTAGAAGGGGGGTTTTAAGGGCACCATTGAATTCTAGGTAAGTGGATCAACCCACCACTGAAGCTAAACTTGTTGAGGCATGAAACTAAAATAGTACAAGTTTGACATGAGTAAGGAAAAGTGACTATGTAATAGTGGGTGGTGCACTGTTTTATAGAACTGATGTCTATGTTGAATGATTAATATTGATATTGAGAATGACCCTATTGCTCACAAAATATGTAGGAAAGTGTCCTTGTATGTCTAAATAAAGATAGAAAATACTTCATAATGTTATCAGCTGTGAATTGAAAGTTATTAAGAATTCTTTGAGTCCTATCATGTGCACACTATGAATTTCCAGAAATATTCATGTTTTTGTAACAACCTTTTGTATAGTTAAATGAGGTTCAAATAACTTCATATCACTTTCAATAGAAAGATATATGTGTCTACTATGACGTTCATGTTTAAACCTTGTTCAGATTCTTTACAAATAAGGAGTACTCTTCCAATTGTGTAAACATGTCACTGTCAACAGTTTTCTCTGAATTTATAATTGTTGCCTCTGTTTCCATGAGCCTTGACTAACCAAATAGAATCCAATTGCTCTCAAATCACTGCCATTTGAAATATCTCTGTGTGTGTTTAAAGTTGTATGTTGAAATTATTTCAAAATCCCTTCTAGATTGAGAGTTATGCATTAATTTGTGAGAGCATGTTATTATTAGCGGATTTCACTAATTATCCAAAACTGTCGTTTCCATTATAATTAAATTTAGAATGACCAAATGAAGTTCAAATACTTTCAAAATATTCTTGCTGGAAAGATATGTGTTTTCACTTGAACTTTAGTTTTGAAACTATCTTAAAATGCCTTATGGATTGAAAGTTATAACTTTGCCAAATAGGACATGCCACTGCCCCAAATGTACAGCAGATTTCAGATCGTATACCTCCATTGTACTCAGCTTATGATTGGCCAATCGGGGTCCAAGCACTTTCAAAAGACCCTCATTTGAAAGATATATGTGTCTATCGTGAAAATGGTTTTGGAACCATCTTCGAATTTTGAATAGATCAAAAGTTACATTCCAACTTATGACAGTACATCCCTATGAGAGTCACAGAAAATTTGGAACTGAACCCCTTTTTTGCACTACGCTTTTGATTGATCAAGTTACTCAAAATTCCCGTTCAATAAATGATTGACAGGTCTGTTTTGAGTTAATATTGAGATTCAGTTGGGATTTCTTATGAATCAGATACCATGCCTCGGTGTGTATATATGTATACCACCGATGAAATGAGTAGTACATCCCTAAATTGTGCATGAATTATACAAGTGGTGTAATGATTTATCTGAACAAAGGAGATGAAATCAACTATCTTGAAATGTCGTATATTCACTCCTATGATACTGTGATACTGACCACTACGCAATGGGACACCCATTGGTAGTTAGTATTGTTATACTGTTTTATACTGTGATGCTGATACTCTGAAACACTTTGATACTACTACACTGTGATATACTGTGACACTAACCACTACGAAATGGAACACCCAATGGTAGTTGGATATTGTTATGCTCGCAATTACTGACCATGCCTTGACCCCAATGATAGGAATGGGGTTGGGAGGTGAATCTGAGTAACAGGGAGGGTCGCACCCCCCAAATGTTATGGGCACTATGCATTGGGACACCCAATCGAAAGCCCGAAAGCGTGCTGGGGATATGTGTGTATGTGTGAGGATAGTATGAAGTGGGTCACCCACGTGTCATTGTCTTTCCTCCTGCATGAGGGTAGAAGTTCCAAGCTACAGGATTGGCTTGGCCTGATGAATGGGGCTTCTACTTCATGAGTAGGCTACTCTAGCTTCTTTTGTGTGTATTATGTGCCTTGTAGGTGTTTATGTTCTGCTAAAGATGAAATGACTGATGGCTTATGCACTGCACAGTAGTCTGATAACTGAACTGTACTCATTCTTATACTGCCAAAGTACTGAAAGGCATGGATAAAGATAATCTCGTGATGCCTGTGTGAATGGTGAACACTTCCTATTTGTTATTATCAATTATAGGTCGGAATGCAATGGTGTGGTTCTATTTACTAGGCTTTTTGCTCATTATATTCATTTTCATCCTTGTAGAGTGATAGTTCCTAACCCCAGGGAAGAGGGCTGTTGATCGGTGCATTGGGACGCATTAAGTCGGGAGTTAGTGTAGGGACCTTGGAAGCTTTCCATAGTAGATGTTTGGTGGAGGCGTTATTTAGCTGTTGGTTGAAGTTTACCTTGTATTTTTGGGCCATTAATGCCTTGAACTAATCGTAAAGAATTTTGGACAATGGTTGTATATGGAATTGAGTTTGTATTTTGGTTAAATCTCTATTATTGATGAATGGATTTTATTCTTTTTTCGTGGTTTTCTCTTGATTCCACCTTTTATAAGCATTGTGCCACTCCCACCTGAGTGGCATTTTCCACCTCACATCGCGGTCCCGTACTCTGTCACTCTCCGGCTTGTACAATATGGGGTAAGGGGTTGGGTAGTGACAAGTTATGGTATCAGAGCAACCAAGATAGGATTCTTGGCCTAGAAAGTTTTAAAGGTGTCCTTATAATAGTTTTGGATAGGCTAGTAACTGGGTGCTTGTGAGATGACGAGGACTCGTGCTAACAATGCGAGTTCCAGCAATGAGAACACCGAGGCCTTCGGTGAATTCTTCATAACTCTGGGGGCCATGACCCAAATGATGAGCGAATCGATGCAGGCCTCGTCTACTCCTATACCGAATAAAAATGATAGTGATTTAATAGAGAGATTTAGGAGGTTGGCACCTCCGACCTTCTTGGTGCGAGGGGGAGTGAATAAAGCTGAGAGGTGGAGAAGACAGATGGAGAAGATTTTTGACTTTTTGCACCGTACAGATGAGCTGAAAGTTAGACTTAAGACCTTCATGCTAGAAGGAGAAGCTGAGCATTGGTGGGGCTCAGTAAAGCAGTCTCAAGAAAGGTCAGGGATAGTAAAAACTTGAGAGAATTTCTTGGAGGCTTTCTATGAGAAGTACTTCCCTGACTCCGTGTGGGAAAGGAAGGAGGTAGAATTTATTGAGCTACAGCAAGGAAAATTTTCAGTGGAACAATACGCAGCAAAGCTTGCTGAGCTCTCTCGATTCTCATAGCACAATATTGACTTGGAGGCACGAAAAGCAAGCAAGTTTGTGAGGGTCCTTCGACCGGACATAAGGGGAAGGATAATTTCAGCCAACCTCAGGACCTTCTTCCCCTTAGTGGACCTTGCTATGAGGATAGAAAGAGACTGCGAAGAGTTCTGTCTAAGGAAAGAAGGGAAAGTGGGGACTGTGCCATCTGGGAATTTTAAGTGGAGGGCTCGATCACCTCTCAGGAGAGAATTTAGGGGCAGGAACAATCTTGGCAATGCTAAGGCCCAAAGGACCTTCCTCGGTGATATAAGGGATAATCGGTGCCTGGCCTGTCCTCACTGTGAGTTGAGTAACCATACGGCGGCCAAGTGCTACCGAAAGACAAAGTCATGCTTCATATGTGGCATGCCTGACAACTTGGTTAACGACTGCCTGGTGAAGGGACCTGATTACTCACCAAGGACCCAAGGTCGAGTGTTTGTTTTGACAAAGCAAGAGGCTAAGGCATCTACCTCCATGATCCGAGGTACGCTTTTTGTCTGTGGAATTGAAGCTAAAATTTTAATTGATCCTGGATCTTCCCACTCGTTCGTCGCACCATATTTTGCATGCCATATGAATGTCAAACGTGCACAACCTGACTAGACCTTGATTGTATGCACACCCAAAGGGAATCTTTAAAAACTGATATAGTATATAAACATTATCAAGTTATGCTTGAAGGGCATGTTTTACCTATAGATCTGGTACTCGTAGACATCTAAGATTTTGATATTATTTTGGGCATGCACTGGTTATTCACACACCATGCTACAGTGAATTGTTATGATAAAATTGTAATCTTTAGACGCTCGAATCAACCTGAACTGAACTTTATGGGCATTAAGGATGTTTCCCCTCTAAACCATATCTCCGCACTTCGGGCTTCATGCCTTTTGGCCAAAAGATATGTTGGGTACCCGGCCTATGTGATAGAGGATCGGGATGTCTACTCTAAGTTAGAGGAGATACCAGGGGTGAGGGAATATCTAAATGTTTTTCCTAAGGAACTGACCTCTTTGCCCTCAGTAAGGGAGATAGAATTTGAAATAACAATAGCCCCTAATATTGCTTCCATTTCTAAAGCTCCTTATAGGATGGCCCCAGCAGAGCTAAAGGAGTTAAAAGAACAACTGCAGGAGTTATTAGATAAAGGGTTCATCCGACCCAGTGAATCACCATGGGGTGCACCAGTTTTATTTGTAAAGAAGAAAGATGGGTTGTTGAGGCTCTGTTTTGATTATATACAGCTGAATCAGGTCACGGTAAAGAATAAGTATCCCTTGCCCATAATTGACGACTTGTTTGATCAACTTCAAGGGACCCAAGTATTTTCCAAGATTGACCTCCGGTCGGGCTACCACCAATTGCGGGTTAAGGAAGAAGATGTTCCCAAGACCGCATTTAGGACCCGGTATGGTCACTATGATTTTTTGGTGATGTCGTTTGGATTAACCAATGCCCAAGCTGTCTTTATGGATTTAATGAACCGAGTTTTTAGACCCTTGCTAGATAATTTCGTGGTGGTTTTTATAGATGAAATTCTAGTGTACTCCAAGAATTTGAATGAGCTTGAACAACATTTAAGGATGGTCCTCTGGACTTTAAAGTTAGAAATGTTAGATGCCAAGTTAAGTAAGAGTAAGTTCTGGCTCCTGAGCGTGGCTTTCCTCAGACACATTGTTTCTAAAGATGGGGTCACAGTTGATTCTTGTAAAATCGAGGATGTACTTAAGTGGGAAATACCAACAAATGTGTCATAAATCTATAGTTTTCTGGAACTGGCAGGTTACTATAGACGTTTCGTGGAAGGTTTCTCAAAGATAATGCTTTCCCAGACCCGCTTGACTCAGAAAGAAGTAAAGTTTTTGCGGTCAGATGCTTGTGAGAAAAGCTTTCAAGAACTGAAAGAGACTAACTACAACCCCAATTCTGACCTTGCTTGAGGGGAACGAAGACTTCGTGGTTTATACTGATGCCTCTGATAAAGGGCTTGGATGTGTGTTGATGCAAAGGGGAAAAGCCATAGCCTACGCCTCCTGGCAGTTAAAACCATAAGAACAAAATTATCCATCTCACGATTTGGAGCTTGTGACTGTAGTTTTTTCCCTGAAGATTTGATGGAATTCTCTGTATGGGACCCAATTTAAAGTGTTCACTGACCATAAGAGCCTTAAGTATTTGTTTTCTCAGAAAGAATTGAACATAAGACAAAGAAGATGGATGGACTTGTTAAGTGATTACGACTGTACCATCAATTACCATCAGGGTAAAATAAACATCGGAGCAGCTGCCCTGAGTAGGAAGCCCGTGGTATCAATGGCTCACATGATGGTCCAAGAGATGAAATTATTAGATGATGTAGTAGAATGGCATCCGTCCCTACCCCTTAGTGATGGCGTGGGCTCAATTTCATGTATAAGAGTGGAGCCCCAGCTCTTTCAACATATCGGAGTGGCACAAAAAGAAGATCCTCAACTTATGAAGGTTCTCGAAGAAATGAAATTGGAAAGAAAAAAGGACTTCACTGTGGGTAGTGATGAGTTATTAAGATTTAGAGATCGTGTATGTCTTCCTAATGACAAGGGTGCAAAAAGGGCTATATTAGAAGAAGCACACCACTCCCATTATATAGTACACCCAGGGAACACAAAAATGTATCAGGACCTGAAGAAGGTGTTCTGGTGGAATAATATGAAGAGGGAAGTGGCACAATTTGTTTTTAAGTGCTTGACATGTCAGCAAGTCAAGGCTGAACATCAGAAACCTGCCAGATTGTTACAGCCTTTACCTATGCCAGAGTGGAACTGGGAACACATCACTATGGACTTTGTGTCTGGCCTGCCTAGATCAGGTACTGCGGATGATAGTGTTTGGGTCATTGTGGACCGCTTAACTAAATCTACCCATTTCATACCGGTCTGCACAACCTATACCTTGGATAGATTGGCTCAGCTATACATCAAAGAGGTAGTAAGATTACATGGTATACCTATTAGCATTGCATTTGACAGGGACGCTAGGTTCACCTAGAGATTTTGATGTAGTCTGCAATCAGTCTTGGGGACAAAACACACCTTTATTATTGTTTTTCACCCCAAGACTGACGGGTAGTCGGAGAGTACTATTCAAACTTGGAAAGATATGTTAAGGACCTGTATTACAAATTTTAAAGGAAGCTGGGATAATCATCTGCAGCTGGTAGAGTTTGTATATAACAACAGTTTCGAAGCCAGTATTCAGACGGCATCGTTTGAGGCCCTGTACAAGTGGAAATGCAGATCACCATTATGTTGGGATGTAGTCGGTGAAGGGAGCCTATTAGGGCCAGAAGTTGTTCAGTTAACATCTGAAAGGAATGCTTTAATTCATGAACGGCTCAGAACAGCCCAAAGTCAATAGACGAGTTACGCCAATAATTGTCGAAGTGACCTCGAACTTGAAGTGGGTGATCGGGTTTTCTTGAAAGTATCGCCAAGTAAGGGCATTATGAGATTCGATAAGAAGCGAAAGTTGAGCTCGTGATTTATTGGACCCTTTGAAATTTTAGAAAGAATAAGAGTTGTGGCATATCGACTTGCCCTACCACCCGAGTTGGCTAACATTCATGATGTTTTTCATATATCACTGTTAAGAAAATATCAGCCTGACCCGTCCCATGTCTTGAAGCATGAATCAATCTCGATCAGAGAAGATTTGACTTATGTCGAGCAACCGATTGAAATACTAGACAAGAGAGTGCAGGTATTGCATAATAAAGAAATCCCTCTCATCTCTATGGTATGGCAATATCATTAAAAAGAACAGAACATGGGAATGAGAAGATGAGATCCGGGATAAATACCCCCATCTATTTGATTAACTGATGATTTTGGGGGAAAAATCCTTTTTAAGGGGGGGATGATGTAAGGACCAAGATTTTCCAGGCCTAATAAGCGTGCGGCAGTGGAAGGCGATCGACAGTGGAAGGCACGTGGTAGAGGAGGTGCACGAAAGTAAAATGCGCGCAGCTGTGGAAGGTGCACTGGCGTGGAAGGCGCACGACAATGAAAGGTGAGCGGCAGTGGAAGGCGTACGGCAGTGGAAGATGGGTGGCAGTGGAAGGTGCACGGCAGTGGAAGGCACGCGATAGTGGAAGGTGAGCAGCAGTGGAAGGCGTGCTGCAGTGGAAGGTGCGCGGTAGTGGAAGGCGTGCGGAAGTAGAAGGAACGTGGCAGTGGAAGGCGTGCGACAGCTTATGCGTGTGGCAGTGAAGATAGAGTAGAAAGAAGAGTGCACATGGTAGAAATCGTGCACGGCAGACGGCACGCGGCAGCATGAAAAGAAATAAAATAAGAGAGAGTGTGCACGATAGAGTGCATGGAACAATAAGAAAAGAAAAAAACGAAGAGAGAGTGCACGACAGAGTGCACACACGGGTGTAAGAGAAAGGATAAGAGGAAGAGATGGGCATGGCAGTGAGAGAAGCAGAAACGCGTGCTGCCGTGCGAGCCTAATCATGGCCCTTGGTCTCCACCTGCCTACTGCATGCTTCCACACACACCACCTGTCCTGTTGCATGTGTAGGGCTTACCACTTGTCAATCTCTAGGATGCCACCACCAGCCAGCATGGTACTTAAGTCCCTCTCTGTCTCACACACCATTCACTCACACTTTCTCTCTCTAGAGCTCAACACTTAGAGCCCACCGTTACTCCATTGAAGAACCACTATAAGAAGCTTGAAGTGGACTGTAAAAGGGGAGTTTTGGAGGCACCATTGCATACTAAGTGGATGAACCCATCATTGCATCTAAACTTATTGAGGCATGAAACTAAAATAGTACAAGTACGAAATGAGTAAGGAAAAGTGACTATGAAGTAGTGGTTGGTGTACTATTTTACAGAACTGATGTCTATGTTGTATGATGAATCATGATATTAAGAATGACCCTATTGCTCACAATAATCTGTAGGAAAGTGTCCATGTATGTCTAAGTCAAAGTAGAAAAGACTTCATGATGTTATTTGCTGTGACTTGAATGTTATTACGCATTCTTTGAGGTCTGTCATGTGCACACTATGAATTTTCAGAAATATTCATGTTTTTGTAACAAGATTTTGTATAGGGGAATGAGGCTCAAATGACTTTATATCACTGCAATTAGAAAGATATATGTGTCTACTTTGATGTTCATGTTTAAACCTTGTTCAGATTCTTTACAAATGAGGAGTATGCTTCCAATTGTTAAAGCATGTCACTGTTAACAGTTTTATCTTAATTTATAACTGTCGCCTCTGTTGCCATGATTTTTGACTAACTAAATGCAATCCAATTGCTCTCAAATAACTGCCATTTGAAAGATCTCGGTGTATTTTTAAAGTTTCCTATTGATATTATTTAAAAATTCCTTCTAGGTTGAGAGTTATGCATTAATTTGTGAGAGCATGTTACTGTTCTTGGATTTTACTAAATTTCCAAAACTGTCATTTTTGCTGTCACGAACTTTGGAATGACTAAAATGAATTGAAATGCTTTCAAACTGCCCTTGTTGAAAGATACGTGCTTTCACTTGAACTTTGGTCTTGAAACCATCTTAAAATGCCTTATGGATTGAAAGTTATAACTTTATGTCCTACTGCCCCAAATATACAACAGATATCTGATAGTACACCTCCATTGTATGGAGCTTTTGATTAGTTAATTGGGGTCCAAACGCTTTCAAATGACCCCCATTTGAAAGATATGTATGTCTATTGTGAAATTGGTATTGGAACTATCTCTTAATTTTGAATAAATTGATGGTTACATCCCTGCTTATGACAATACGTCCTCATAAGAATTGCAGAAGATTTGGAACTGAACCTTTTTTTCGCACTATGCTTTGGATTGATCAAGTGACTGAAAACTCCCGTTGAATAAATGATTGACATGATTTTTTTGAGTTAATATTGAGATTCAATTGGGATTTCTTGTGACTCGGATACCATGCCTCGGTGTGTATAGATGTATACCACTGATGAAATGAATAGTACATCCCTAAATTGTGCATGAATTATACAAGTGGTGTAATGATTTATCTTAACAAAGGAGATGAAATCAACTGTCTTAAAATGCCACATATGCACACCTATGATACTGTGGTATTGACCACTACGTAATTGGACACCCATTGGTAGTGGGTATTATTATATTTTTTTATACTGTGATGCTGACTACTACGTAATTGGACACCCATTGGTAGTGGGTATTATTATATATTTTTATACTGTGATGCTGATACTTTGAAACAATATGATACTGCTACACTGTGATACTGCTACACTATGATATACTATGAAACTGACCACTAAGCAATGGGACACCCATTAGCAGATTGATACTGTTATGTCAGTAATAATTGACCGTGCCCCGACCCCAATGATAGGAATAGGGAGAGCTGCCTAACATGCTTCATCCCAGATAAATGGGGTATCTTTTTTTAGTAGGTGTGTGAAGGGTTTACAGCGACCTAAGAGGTTCTAGATGAACCTGCGAATGTATGGCAGCTACCCTTGAAGGGGGCGCAGTTCTCGAAGTGTAGTCGGCGACGACATTTCTTGGATTGCCTTGATCTTGACTGGCTCGACTTCAAGCCCTCAATGTCTGATGATGAACCGCAAGAATTTTCTAGAGCGCACCAAAAGCGCATTTTAGCTTTTTAGTTGATGAAGACACAAACGCTTAAATACCTTTTCAAGGTCTTTCTTATGAGCATCCTTCTCTTCGGATTTTACCACCAAGTCATCTACGTAACACTCCACCTCTTTGTACATCATGTCTTTGAAAATGGTCATCATTGCTCTCTAGTATGTGGCACCAGCATTCTTTAATCCAAAAGGCATCATTGTGTAATAGAAGACCCCTTTTGGAGTTAAGAATGCCGTGGCCTCTTCATCTTCGAATGCCATGCTTATCTGATTATACCTAGAGTATTCGTCCATGAAGGACATGATTTGACAGTGAGTTGTAAAGTCAATGAGCATCTCGGTGAATGGCAATGGGAAGTCATCCTTGGGATAGGCGGTATTCAAATTATGAAAGTCAATGCACACCCTGATTTGGCCATTCTTCTTCTTGACAGGAACGACATTTGCTAGCCATTTCGGGTACTTGACTTCACGGATGAAACCTACCTATCTGAGTTTGGTTATCTTGGCATCTATCTGCATTTCAGGGTTAGGCCTAAACCTTCTTGATTTCTATTTGTCAGGTTTGATAGTAGGATCAATGCCGAGATGGTGAACAATGACTTGGGGGTCTAAACCGAGGCATCTCATGGTAATGCCAACAAAGACATCCCGGTTTGCTTTCAAGAAGGTAGTGAAATCCTCTTTCTCTTCTGGTGACATATTCATTAAAATGAAAGTGGGTCTCGAATCTGCTTCGTCTCCAAGATTTATTTCTTTGAGTTCATCAGCTGTGGCCTGACCACCTTCTTCCCATTCTTCCGGGGCTTCTTGCAACTCTTCCTCATTGTTCTCAGAGGCCTTTTCATCAACTTCATGTGCAGAGATCCATGACCCTGACATCTCTACCTACAATAAGGCTCTAGGGTAGGTTATGCTTCCTATGATTTTCTTGAACCAAGAGACAGAAAGGTCAACCTCAAATGTGGAAAACATGTCAGGTCGGAGAAACTTGTCTTCAAAGTTAGAGGGAAATTGAGGTTCAGCAGTGGTTGGGTAGGAAGCGTCTTCGTATGAATCACACGATATTTGTACGAGTGCCTATAGTGTTTGCCCTGTGCTAACTGGTGCTTCATAGACTTGTATCATATGGCAAGCTTCTTAAGAGTAGAAACTTTGCCCCCTTGCTCTCAGTCTCTGCTCAATGTCAAGTTCAGAGGGCCAATGGGGCTTCTTTGGCTTCAACTTCTTATGCTTCTTTAAAGGAGGTGGATCTGCCATGGCCTTAGCTACCAGGGCATCAGCAACTGTTAGGAATCCTGCTGCCTGTGTCATGGTCTTTCTCAATCGCTTCCGCGACGTTCTGCTTATATTGAATCCTTTGAATTCTCGGTCAAGAGCCTCAAAGTTCGGGCATATCAAGGTTGTAATTGCAGGGGACATAGAAGAGGGAGAATGAGAAGCATGAAAAGGAGGAGAAGGGTTAGAAGGTGGGGGGGGATTTTTAAGGTCGTTCCCCTCATTCGACCGATCTGGGCAGATTTTTACATATCACCAAGGTTGGATGGCTGCACGGGGTCTTTTAGGTATTCCCTTGCTTTGACTGTTGAAGAGTGCATTCAACGTCTTCACCCTCATTGGATGTATGATGAGTGGGAGATGGCCGACGTCTTCTTGACAGGATGAAGAAGGAAGAAGGATCGTGCCAGGGATGTAGTCTAGTAAAGTTGGCAATGGAGGAAGGGGCCTGAGAATTTCCTGCTCGACTGTGGGTTGAGCAGTCTTATTTCCTCTGCAAGTAGCCCTTGGTGCCCGTACCTTTCTGGTTTTCTGAGGTGATTTGTGCTTCGTCTCTCTGAACTGGCGAACAACTCTAGCTTGGCGAACTGCTTCTCGCCTTAAAGAATTGAGTTTACTTCGACAATGATAAACTATCGATCGCTGGGGAATCGAAGGTTCCACAGAATCTGAGTCATTGATAGAAAGGTCTTGCTTTGGGAGATCTTCTTACCTTGATAGAGGAATGAATTGGGGATCACTTACCTAGAGGTTGTAAAACTCTTGACACTCCTCTATTTTCTTTGTAATATATCATGGAAACTTGTGCATTCTGAAAAGTAATGGCCTTTTAACTGATGATATGGGAACCAACGATCTTCAGTCCCCTTAGGAAGGCGACGGGGTAGCCTTGCCTGCTTCAGTGTGATTATGCCTTTCTGAAGCATTATAATGAAGAAAGCATAAAGGATATCAGGCATTTCGTCGTCCTCTTAGATGATTACGGCATGGGAGGCATCGGCTGCACCAAATGCCTTCTTTAAGTCTTCAAGCTTTATCTAACCCTTCTTAATCAGGGCCTCGATAATATCCTTCAGCATGTAGCTGTCATCTGTGGGATGATTGATCTGCTGATGGTAGGGACAATAATTCGCCTGCGTGTCAAGGCCAGGTTGCTTGGGGAACTTCGCTTCTGGAAGTTGGATCATATTATGTTCCAATGATAACTAGAACAGTGCAGGGACCCATTCCTTCTCGAATGGATAGAGCTTGTCTATGCTTGGTTAAATAATCACCCCGATCAAGGTTGGATGGCTGGGGTACCTTATTGTACGACTGTTGTTGCTTGTTAGCTTGGGGTGTTACCTTTGTCGTGCTTACCCCTTTAGAGAGGTCCAAATTTTGGGAGATTTGAATCAGCGACCATGACAGCTGCACTGATTACCCCTTTCTGTTGGCTGCCCCGTGTGTTATTCCAAGAGTTACCATTGCCCCAGTTGTTTGCTAAACTTGTAGATGGTTGTCAAGTCCCATCATGATGGCGTGATAAACTTTATATGCGAACTGATTTAAAGGTCAACTCTTACACAGAGGTCGGATTAGAGGCCTCGACATGTAGAGCGATCTTGGGTCGCATGTTCCGCACGTAAGTTTGGACTACTTCCTTCTCATGCATAGGACTTGGATTGCATGAAGCCAAGTTTCTCCATCTTGATATGAACTGATCCACGGGGCACATCGGGGTCTTGAGTTAGGATAAGAAGTTCGATGGTTTTGACCTCTCTCTCAACCTCATAGAAGCGTTGATAGAGCAGTTTCTCAATCTCCTCCCATGTATGGAATGAGTTTGGGGGAAGTTGGGCATACCATTGAAATGTTGGGCCATCTGGGTCTCAACGAACTGTTGGAGACGAAGTCTCCCGTCAGGTGCTGTTTCTCGACATGCTGCTTGGAAGTGGGCAATATGCTGTTTTGGGGATGTGATACCATTGAATAAAGGAAACTTCCCTTTCCTATAATCTGAGGGAAACATGACCTAATCAGTATACAGGGGTATGGCCTTTCATAAGGCCTCGCACCTTGTATCCCCAGGATTTGTCTGATCTTTAGGCTATGAGTGAGCATAGCATCAATATCTGTCTGAGAGACTAAATGAGGGACATAATTGTTCTGTGACGTAGAAGGAGGGGGATTCCGTGGAGGTGCAGCATCAGAGTGATGGGAATTGACCTCATGGTTAGCCGACTGGCCTGTGGTGTCGATACGATCGATCTTTTCCATCATCGCGTGCACCATATCCTCAAACTTGATCATGCGCTCTTATGAGCTCCAGAGACATGACCAAAGTGACGAGGCAGGTTCAGGATAGTACTCTTAGAGAAACCCTTTGAGCGTCAATGGTGAAGGTGCTTACTCGATAAAAGAGGAGTGGGCGGGAGCAGGATTGAGTCATGAGAAGGCCCGAGTCTAGGGCAAGGGACGTCTGTAATGGCGACACGTGTGCGCCCCTTGAAGAAGGATTATGAGAGACCTGGGGGTCATCCCGGGCTTGTGTAAGTGATATGGCCTTAGAAGGCTAGGAACTACGAGCAGGTGTTTGTAAGAGAACAGGTGTAGGCCTGCCCCTTACAGGGTGTGCTTGCATGTGGAGAGTAGAAGAATGAGGAGGTTATCTCCTGTGTACTCGGGTTGGCGTAATGAGAGTGTCACCTTAAGATGTGAGATGCATGTGATCAGCATGCGTAGGACCTGATCTAAGAAGGTCTGATCCTGGATGTTGACTCAGGGTACCACAATGGTTACCCCAAAATGTGACTCGAGTGAGCGACGAGCCTTGCAGTGTGGGTGTGGTATGGAGACCGTGGGGTTTCCGCCTCGATGTGTTGAGCCTCTAAGGATATAAACCACTGGGGAAGAAATGTGGGGGGTTGCCTTATGGCAACCCACAAAAGCAATGGCAACTTGCTTACCTTTTGCAGAAAGGGACTAGGCAGCCTTCGGTCGTACCTTAGGAAACCGGTAAATGACTTGCCGGTGTCTCGGTGCATGTTGTGTGGGGCAACAAAAGTGTTGCCAATGCAAGGTGCCTTGGTGGAGTTACCAACAGAGCGAGGATATGGGGAGTGAGGGACTTTTAGGTCACGCCCCACACCGGTCCAAGTTAAGACCCGGGAGCTAGACAAGGGGCCTTTGTTCAAAATGATAGTTGGGAACAAAGTTGAAAGGAACTTGTTCCCTAGGGGCACTCTCGAATATGTGGATAAGAAAATCTCTGATCCGGATAAATGGGTTACAGAACCTACAAGCCATAAATAAAATGTTAAAACACAATGAAAGTAGATAATAAAAGAAGAAACTAGCCAAAGAAGAACAATCCGACTAAGGGGGGGGTAGTAAGTCTGCAGTGGAGTCGCCAAGCTGGTTAGGTGCCTCGATCTCGCCCTCCAAACCCTTTGAGGATCGGGTGGCACGCGTCTAAGGTTTCAAAGGAATACCCTGAACATTTTTTAAATCGCTCTCTCGTGAAACCCGTTCGAGAACGGGGGTAGGTGTTACCAACCGATGAGAGAGGAATTTAAGGTTGGTTCGGGACTCACTCGAACTGGCTCTCATGGGTGCCCTCTTAGATCACGAAGAAAGTCCCACAGTAATAAACCGGGTTTGGAATCTCCTCCCTTAACTTGTATTCTTCTGTTTTCTGCAATCACACACATATGGAAAAGGTTATAAGATAGGTGGGTAGACCTCACCGTTTTCCTCTCTGATGAATGTATACAAACATGTGCATTCAAAAAGAAAAATAAAAGATTAGTCTATCATGGCAATAAAGCGGGCCAAGCAATCTTGGCACAATAATATTACATCTAGACGACAAGACTATCATGAGAGGCAAACCTCAGTCCCTCTTAGTCGAATGAAGCAATAACATAATGAAGGTTTTGAGTAAAGAATAAGAAAGAAGAAGGGAACAGAAAGAAGGAGGGAGAAGAAAGGAAGAGAAACATATGAAAGAAGTGTGGATAAAAGGGAGTGAGGGAAGGAAGACGCAGTCGGCGATAGGCATTACCGACTGTGTTAGAAAGAAGAGAGAGAAAATGCAATTGGTGTTAGGCTGCGCTGACTTCGTCGACTGCATTAGAAGAGAAGAACAGATGGAGATAGAGATGAGAAGAAGAGAGATAGAGATAGAGAAGAGAAAGAAGGAAGGAGAGAGAAAGAGATAGAGATGAGAAGAGAGGAGTAGAGAGAAAGAGATAGAGAAGAGAAAGAGGGGAGGAGAGAGATAGTTACCTGCTCGAAGGGCACTAGCCCTTTTATTCTCTCTCCTCTCTCTCTTCAAGACATACCCACAAGCTTAAGAAAAAATCAGAATTTTATTGATTAATAAAAGAAGAATGAATCCATTCTTTGTATAATGAGGCATTGCCTGTTTATATAGAATTGGGCTAAAACGTGGGTGCACGCCCAAGAACTACCTAGAATTGAAGATAATTACAAGTTAATTGAATTCAAAGAAATTCTAAAAAAAGGGTGCAAAAGGATTGTTTTGCTCCTGCCTAACAATGTGTGGAATTTCATAACAGTCCCTACTGTTGCCCGAGAACTTGTATGATCTTCCGTGGCTGACCCGAGGTCATTTTGGTGCCGGTTTGATCGAAAGATTATTGTTTTTTTGTAAGGTTCAACATGGAGATCATTTTGATACCAACTTCGAGCCATGAATCATGTTTTTCAGCCATGATCATGAGACCTGAAGTTTGGATGAATCTTGAAAACTTAGGATTGATTGTGTTCTTGTTCCTTGATGTTTCTTTGTGACTTTTTCATTGAAACACACTGATCATGCCGTCACGATCACGTTGCAACAAACGTAGCTTGATTTTATGTCCGGATGAAGATTTTGTCGTCTTGAGTTTTTGACCGGAATCTTGAAATCCAGTTGCCAGAATTTACAGCAGCTTGACACCTTCGTATATGAAATCCAATGCGAGGTTCGGACCAGAGATAGCCTCGGACCTCACGCACATATTGCAATTAGTTTTGTACCGATCGGGTACGCGAGCATCGTGATCTGGCTGCTCGAATGAGTCATGCTGCTACTAAAGTTTTTGCAACTTCCTTCACAGATCAGCAACTTTCATTTAGTTTTTCTCTCTTCTTGGGTTTCGTCACCGGCCGTACCTTGTATCAAATTTCTCGTTTTGATGAGACGAACACGCTCACCAAATTTGGGAGGGATCCCTTCCCTTCAGTTTTGAAGTGGATCCCTTCCCTTCAAGAGACCAACCACCCTCTGCAGTGGTCGTGCCTTCAAGAGGTGGCATCCTTCTCTTCAAGTAAGACTTGAAGAGCATGGGGAGCGCCGCCTCCTTTAAATCATCCTTCAGCAAGGAAGACAGGCCCTCAGATCCTCATACATGGCCGTGAACCTCATGCCATGGGTCCCGCACAAACAGAGGAGCCCCGCAGCAATAAGCTCGCCCTTTGTCATGGGTCCATCATCGCCTTCGCGTGGGTAAGCACCTTCATAAGGATGCTTAATGCCCACACGCACCTCAAGGGTCAGTGTCAAGCAGTTAGCCCTCACAGCGGGCATCGCTCACAGGCCAAGCTCTTCAAAGAAAACAAAGTCTCTGTGCTGCCTCCACACAACAGAGCACTAAAAAGGAACTTTGTCACAAACGATAAAAGCTGCCCTCATGCTCTCATGCATAGCCTCCTTTTTAAACGGCCTAAGCTCATCAAAGCTTGCTGCTTCTCGAACACCTTACTGCTCAGTTGCTTGGTTAAGTGTCACCTCAAAGACGCCTTGTTGACCGCAACATTTAAACCTTCTCACACCTCACCTACCAGACATTGTTCATGAAGCATCACAGTCAAATCTCGTGCCGCCATACTACCATCGTTGCATTATCAATAGATCACTCTAGCGGATCTTGTGCTAAGGCACTGCCACCACATGGAATTCTTCATCTGACCAAACCCAGCATGCAGGTGCCACATCAGCCGAACGCCACCGCTACAAGCTTCACCCCCCTCGAGGCATGCCTTCACTTCGCCCCCCTTAGGGCATGTCTTCATTTCACCCCCTCAGGGCATGTCTTTGCTTTACCCCTCGAGGCATGTCCTCACTTTGCCCCCTCGAGGAATACATTCACTACACACCCCGCGGGTGCCTCTACACCCCTCCCCCCCCGTGGGTACCATCTCCATCACCCCCATGGGTGCCATCTTCAACCCCCCGGGGGTGACATCCCCACTACACCCCACGGGTGCCTCCTTCCCCCCTCCCCCTGCGGGCACCATCTCCATCACCCCTCGCGGGTGCCATCTGCAACCCCTTGCGGGTGCCATCTCCACCACACCCCGAGAGTGCCTCTACACCGCCCCCCTGCAAGTGCCATCTCCACCACACCCCGTGGGCGCCTCTACACACCCCCATGGGTGTCATCTCCATCACATCCCATGGGTGCCTCTTCACCACTCCCCATGGGTACCATCTCCATCACCACCCCACGGGTGCCTCTTCACCTCACCTCCTTGGGGGTACCGCCTCCATGGGTCCCTCTTCACCACCCCACAGGTGCCTCCTCTTCACACACTGTGGGTTCTTTGACACTTCACACCTCCCGTAGACACCTCCGTCATTGACCACACCTGGACGCAAATAGCCTGGGTCACCATAGAGCTACTCTTCGAGGAAATGTCACACAACCCTGCCTCGGCCTCAAGCCGCTACAATCAACCCGACCCAGGGCTACACTCTCAAGACTCCTCTCTCAAGGTTCACTATATTAGTGACCTCTTCCCCCCTCCCCTCCCCTTAAGCAAGCAAAAACAAAAAAAGCCGGACGTGATGGTAATCATCGCAAGTAAAAGACAAAGAGCTTCAGAAGCACATAGCCAAAAAAAAGAGAGCGACTATGGGTAAAATCACCCAATAAAGAAAAACAGGGGTATGGTGAAAACCCGCAATGGGCACCATGAGTAAAAATGACTAGTGGGCATGGCCACGAAGCCATGAGTAAAAGAGTCCTGAGAAAAAAATCTGGGCATGACGAAAACCCACAAAGCGTTGCATGAGTAAAATCAGAAACTAACAGGTGGACGTGATGTTGAAGTCGCTGGTAAAAGCACCCCAACAAAGGATACGGTGAAAACCAATTTGCTAGTGCCATATCCCCTCCATCCCGGTGAAAACCCGCAAAGGGCGCCTGACCAAACCTCCTGCTTCTGGCCTTCGAGCCAAACGTCCTCATCCTGGCCCCAGTGCCTTTCAAGAAAAAAAAACCCCAACCCCAGTTCCTTCCAAAAAAAAAAAACTCTTGGCCTCAGTGCCTTCCAAAAATTACTTTCAGCCCCAGTGCCTTAAAAAAAAAAAACATTTCGGCCGCAGTGCCTTTCAAAACAAAACTCTGGCCCCAGTGCCTTCCAAAAACAACATCTTGCCCCAGTGCCTTATAAAAAAAAATCCAACCCCAGTGCCTTCCAAAAAAATTCCGGCCCTAGTTCCTTCCAAAAATGCCGTCAAAATATTTTTGGCCCCAATGCCACCTTTTGTTATCCTGGGCCTTAATGTCGCCTTCTTATTTTCGGCATTGGAGCCTTAGTGCTCCGTTGCCGCCCTTTTATCCTGGGCCATAGTACCATCATAACACAAAAAAATAAGTCCTCTCCTCCTCTTCTCTTTCATCAAGCTCTTGTAACCAGAGTGAAGTCCCTGAAAATGGGACGGCCTCAGAGGCCATCTTCCTATCGAGCCTGGATAATCGAGATACACCAAGAAACCCCCAGCCAGGCTAGTAGGGTGTAAGCCAAAGAGGTACCTTGCTTGCCATTCTTCTCATCAAACTCCAACATCTAAGGTGAAGTCCCCTAAAATGGGAACGCCAAAGAGGCCATCCTTATATCAAGCCTGGTCAATCAGGACGTGCTAAGAAACCTCCTGCCAAGCCAGTAGAATGTAAGACAAAGAGGTACCTTGCCGGCCTTTTCTTCCTCCACCAACCTTCAAGCATCCAGGGTGAAGTCCCCTAAAATGGGACTTCCTCGAAGGCCATCCTCTTATCAAACTTGGACAATCAAGACGAGCGAAGAAACCCCCAACCAAGACAGTAGCGTGTAAGCTAAGAGGTACCTTATTTTCTCTTGACGTTTCTGTTTGGATAGGGATAGAGTTCACAAGAAGGACCCCTACCAACCGGAACGTCAGGACCTCCCCGGCCAAAATGGGATAAAGCTCACAAGAATGGCTCCCATTGGCTGGAAAATCGAGAGTTTATGTTCAGAAGTCGTAAGCCCGCCGATGATAGAATATCAACGTGATCTCTTAAAAAGAAAACGGATTCTGGCCGGACCTGGAGAAAGCCCCTCAACAAGGCACCAGACCATTGGAAGCTACTTTGGTCTCCTCTTGCTCAAGGGAAAAGCTTAGCAAGGTCTACCCCTCGAGGATTACGCTGTGCCGATGATCAAAAAATTAAATCATCGAGAGACAATAAACACGTCTAGGTAAGGATTCGTCAAAGGAGCTACGACGTTAAATTTTTTTGAATGTTGCACTTCTCGCTTCTCTCAAAGCGCAACATTCGGCAGGCAAGTTGTTGTACATCAACTTTGAAGCACCTCCATGAGCCCGTGTGGAAAGGAGAGAGCCGACGACCATTTGATCTCATGGGTTCACAAAACACCCGCAAGACAGGATTGTGTCGAGGAATAAAACCTCTAGCCTAGTGACCTGGGTGCGATGCACATGCGCCAAAGAAGGACCCTTCACTGTAGCCCTGTGATAGTGGCTACAATAGGGCACCAGATCATCGCCATTATGCTCAAAACGTCGAAATACCCCCGAGGACCAAATTTGGGCTCAATTAGATCCCTCTAGAAGGGTCTCTGCTCATGCGGTCTCACAACTGATGCGTTTAGCATAGCGCGATGCCGCTTCACCAAAACAGTCCTCACAACATTTTCGGCAGCAACTTCTCCATCCAACAGCGCCATTCTCTGAAATCAGACAAAACTCGAATGTTGACATGTTTTAGATCATGCCAGCTTCGTCATTTTGACCTAAGGCACTCACTGTGGCATGACTAAGAACCCCCATTTCCCTGAGAAGGAAGGTGATCGGAGAAACCAAAGAGAAAAATAGGGTTCAGCGAGCTCCAGATTTAATGAAGCATAGCTCAACATCCAATCCATGGATTAACGCGAGGAGGAGTTCAGCAGAATCCCCTCACAAAGAGCTACATTCTAGTATAAATTTTGCATTCAATCCCCTGTTCAATGGATGCAAGGCCCCAGGTTACTGAAGAAGCAAATTCAGCAGGTTGTTAGAATCCCTTTCCCCGATAACCCTCCAAATAAGGCAAATATGCAAATTTGCACCAAATCAGCCCTAACTTGATGCAGAACGACTGCATCAACCTCCTCTCTGACTTGCAAGCAGAGCCAGGAGCTAAAATGACGCAGCTCAGACATGCATTGGCAAACAAAGTTTGCAAAACTAGTCAGACATTCACCCCGGGAAAGAAGGTCACCATAACACGGTTAAAGGGCCTCAAAATGCTCGCAATTCAGAGAAAAATGAAGATATGTTGCTAAAAAATTTAAATAGTTGCCGCAGGTTGCAGGACTAGCTTCCAAAGTCTTCTCATGGTGGAGTAGCCTGCATGCAGGGACAGTCTTGTTATTCAAGCAAAAGATCATTGGAACATTTTTGTCATTTGTACCTAAGTTTTTGATTTATTTTCAATTTTTTTAATTATAATTAAGCTTGATTTTTGAGCATTCACCCATATTTGGTGAATCCTGTATACAAGTATGCTTAGCTCATTTCTAAATCGCTCCAAATGTCCCGCTTTTGGAAGCTCCAATACCCCAAGGGCTGGGAAGAATCAAGGCTAATTTATTCTTGTTGTCTTGTCTTACTCTGTGAGTCCCTAGTCCATTCGACCGAGAAGAGAGGGAGAAAGAGAAAACTTTGAGAAGGAGGGTACCCCTAAGTGCACAGTCCCACGAACACCCCGGTTGTGCAGCTCATCCCACTTCTCCCAAGCTGAGTCATTCCGTCTCTATCTCTCAATCTCTTCCTTCCACTCCTGCGCATGTGACCCTCGCGCGACAGTCCACGCCTGTGAATGTGTGCTAACCCGCGGGCTTTCGCCCTCGACTTTCTCCCACAGCCCCTTAACAACCAACAAGTCCCTTTTGAAAGGGCATCTAGGGACGAGGGACATCAGGATCCTATCCTGATAGCACGGAGAGAGTGAGAGGAGAGAAATTGAGAACCTGAAGGGGACTCCCGTCCAAACCAGACTCCCGTCCAAACCACGCTAACAAACAGCTGGAGAGTTCATAATTGCTTTAAGAGGGACATCTGCCTGAGCATGTCCCCGAACCCCCCAAGCGGAGTAAGACCGGTTCACGCTCCAGTCACAATAATCTCTCTCACCGTCGGCCTCCTATTAGGAAGCAAGAGGGCCCGCGCGTCTACCGAGTGTCGGACCTCCATAGTTGTTCGAGAGAGGGTCTCCTCATCCCTGCATAGGAGGGAAACCAAGACCCCACCGATATCAAACTCTTAAAGGCAAACTTCATTGTTTCTATCGATTATCCTGATTGGGTGGCCAATGTTGTCATCGTCCCCAAGAGGCACGATCGAATTTGAATGTTTGTCGACTTTTAGAATCTAAACAAGGCATGTTTAAAAGATGATTTTCCTTGACCTAACATCGATGCCCTGATCGATAATATAGCTAAACATGATTTGCTATCATTTAAGAATGGGTTTCTTGGGATACAATCAAATCTACATGTCTAAAGAAGACCAAATAAAAACGTCTTTCATTATGCCATGGGGAACCTACTGCTATCGAGTCATGCCCTTCGGTCTCAAGATTGCCGGAACAACCTATCAAAGGGTAATGACCGCCATATTCCAAGACATTATGCATATAAACATGGAGGACTATGTGGATGACGTTCTAGTAAATTCTAAGACTAAGGTTAACCAGTAAGCCGACTTAAAATCAGTATTCGAGAGACGCCGCTGATATCAACTCAAGCTTAACCTTAAAAAAGGCTCTTTCGGAGTCCTTTTGGGAAAATTAATAAGTTTCATAATTAATTAGAGGGGCATCGCAGTGGACCCGTAAAAACCCAGGGCATCACTGACATGCCTACTCCCAGAAACATAAGTGAAATATGAGTCTTGCTAGAAAGAATATAAGCCACAAGGCATTTTATATCAGAATTAGTGGACAAATGTGAACCATTTAAATGAATAAAAGAAGCTTTTGAATGAATAAAAGAATTACTTGACCAATCCACTCCTGTTAAGCCCTCCTGTTCTTGACAAACCTCTGTTCTTATACCTTCGATGAAAATAAGACCTTAGGGGAAATGTTGGGCCAATATGATGACCAAGGGAAGGAACGAACCATTTACTCTCTAAGTAAGACCTTAGTCGACTACGAAGCTAGGTACACAGATGTTGAAAATCATTGCCTCACTTTAATTTGGGCAACTCAATAGCTGAGGTATTATGTTTTATAAGTTACCATAAAACTCATCTCAAAGATGGACCCTCTAGAGTACATCATTGAAAAGTCAATTCTCAACAGACGGCTGAACAAATGGCGTATGCTCCTAAGTGAGTTTGAAGTTGACTATTCCACCCAAAACTCAGTCAAGGGGCTAGCGATAGTTGATCGCTTAACGAAACATGCGCTCCCAAGCAATACGCCAATCAACACTGATCCACCCGACAAGAACCTCTTTAACATAGAGGATCCAACTTGGGAGCTACACTTTGATGGTGACGAAAATGATTATGGGGTAGGAGTGGGCATCATTTTATGCCAATTCGAGAGGATCCTGATCCCTATAGCTATCAGGCTTAACTTCTTATGCACCAACAATGTAACCAGATACGAAGCCCATGTAATTGGGCTTGAGAGTGTTGTTGATCTCCAAATCCAAAGATTACAGGTTATCGACGATTCACTCCTTGTGATAAGTCCAATCCAAGGGGCATGGAAAGTAGGAGAAGAAATATTGGTGCCCTACTATGAAAAGGTAGGGTGCTTGATTAGAAATTTCAAAGAAATCACCTTCCAACATGTGACAAGGGTCAACAATAGATTTGCTAACACCCTTGCCACCCAAGCCTCCATGGTTAGTATACCTCCGAGGGTAGATATCAAACTCTTCTACGTCAAACACAAATGTGGTCCTTCTCTCCCAAAAACAAAGGAAGTTGAAGAGAGTGATGAAAATGAACAAGAAATTGGGGGAGCCTTTGCTATAAAAAAACAAAGCCAAGTAGAAGTCAGACCATGGTACAGTGACATACTCACCCTTCTAAAAAACAATAAATATCTAGAAGGGACAAGTAAAAAATGCACGGTAGCCCTAAGAAGATTTTCAATCAACTTTGTTGTTTGGCATGATCAAATTTATAAGAAATCCTTTGATGGAGTCCTTTTAAGATGTATCGATTATCTAGAAATCGATAGAACTCTCATTGGAACACACAACGAAGGAGGACATCCCAAGGCAGCTGCTCTTGCCCAAAAAATTAGGCATCAAGGATATTATTGGATTACCATGGTTGAGGACTGTTGAAAGCATGCAAAGAGTTGTCCCAAATGTCAAATATATGGGGACGTCATCCATGTGCCATCCATGTCTCTGAATTCAACAACACCAGTATGGCCCTTTCCAAGGTGGGATCTTGATGTTATAGGAATGATATCACCTAGAGCATCAAATGGACACAAGTTCAGCTTAATTGCCTTAGAATACGTCATCAAATGGGTAGAAGCTGCCTCCTTCGCAAAAATTAAAGGATGGCATGTAGCATTGTTCCTTAATAATAACATCATTTGCTGATTTGGGGTCCCAAAAGAAATCATCACCAAAAATGAAACTTTCATAAGAGTATGTAAGAAATTTGGCAACCCAGAAATTTTCTACACCCTACTATCCATAGGGGAATAGCCCAGCTAAGGCCACCAACAAAGCCCTTCTTATGATCATTGATGGAACCATAGAAAATGGTAAAGACTGACATGAAAAATTACAAGATACCTTATGGGCATACCAAATCAGCAAGAAGACAACAACCGATACGACCCCCTATTCACTGGTATATGGTATGGAGGTGATCACGCTTTTAAAGTCGATACTCCTTCTCTTAGGATTCTTACTCAACGTACATTGGCTGACGATGGAATACATGAAGCACAGTTAGCCTCTTTTCTCACTCTAAATGAGAGGTGACTCCGAACATATAATATCATGCGCCGCTACCACAAGTGCATGGAATAAGCCTAACTAAGGAAGGTTATTTAGAGACAATTCTACGTTGGCGATGTGCTACTGAGAAAGATATTGCATTCATCTGCCAACCCTTCACCCATTGGGAAAATTCAAACCTAATTAAGAAAGACCATTAGTGAAACTCTTACAGGTTAAGAAACTAAGATGGGATGGAAATACCCGACCCCATCAACATCTTATGCCTTAAGAAATATTACCCGTAGGCCGCACAAAAAAAAAGAGGAACAAAAAAATAAAAAATGTAGAA
>NW_006499207.1:5535543-5653166 GCF_000471905.2 Amborella trichopoda
CAAAAAATAAAAAATAGTAGAAATAGTATATATATATATATATATATATATATGTAAAGAAGTTGGACATGGTAAAAACCCATAAGGGCCCATGGGTAAAAATACCAAAATTAGTGGATATGGTGAAAACCTGAATGGCCACCATGGGTCAGAACGGAGATGACAAACATAATGGAAACACTATAGGCAGAAAAGTCACAATAAAAATTCGAGGAATAATGAAAACCTGAAAAGGGCGCTATTACCTCATGCCTCAAATGGAAAGCCCGAAAGCGGCATCCGAAGCATAGTTCTTTCGATGCAAGGAAGGGACCATATCATCCAATGGCCATGACTGATCCAAGGGTCACAACTTCCCCGATCCACATGAAGGTCGAAGGGAAGTTTGACATGCTTAGGGCGACACCCTTTCGGCCTTTGAGAAATGAATCGAAGAGAAGCCAAAGGAAATATGTTGATAAGCAAATAGAGGGGCGAGCTCACCCACTCATGTTTTAAAATGATTTTTTGAAAATCAATTTTCACTCACTTCGAATTATTTTCAAGAATCTTTTAAAATATGATTTATAGTCCATGGTTGCATGGCTATAAAATGTTAACTACCACTTTATGAAAACATCGTTTCTCCACTAATGACGAGGCCAACCAGTGTGAAGAAATCTCTTTCACTCATGTTCTCACAATGACGAGGGGGAACCCGTTATTACATATGTGTGTATATTTCTAGGAATATCTAGCAAAATTGGAGAACCGGCCTCAATGGTCATAACCCAACACTTGCCCACAATGGTGTGTCTGCAATCGGTGCTATGAGCATCTGATTCACCCACATACTAAGAGGCTAACCTTGGTTAGGTGCCACGATCTCACCCTCTTGGTCGGGATGTCCTGCTGGCATGTGTCTCGGGTTTCATGAGAACCCAGGACTTAAGATCGCTCTCTCAGGAACCTTGCTCAAGAGAAAGGGCAGGTACACCAACCGATGAGAGAGGAATTTAAGGTGGGTTTGAGACTTACTCAGGTTGGCTCACGTGGGCGTACTCTTAGATCATGAAGAAAACCCCCAGTCCTACAACTAGTTCGAAATCGCCTCCCTTTGCTTGTACTCTCCTATTTCTATAATCACACACACATGGTTAATTTTACAATACAAGTGGGCCGAAGGGACCCCATCATGTCTTTGAGCGAATGTACACGGGCGTGCACATTCAAAAGAAGAAAGGGTAAAAGGATAGATGAAAGAAGAGAAAGAGATAGAACAGAGGAATGGGGAAGATAGGAATTTGACTAGCTAACTAGACTAACACAGTAGCTAGACCAGCAAATGATTGACCCGGTGTGGTAGCAAGATGGGCACGACAAACAACGGTTATACTACTAGACGTCAGAACGATCATCGGTCAGCCTAACGCAATGGCTAGCCTATCATGGCAGTAATACGGGCACAATAACTAAGACCAGCTCAGTGGCAATACTGCTAGATGACAAGACTACCATGGCAGTGTTTGCCTTAGCCTCTCTTGGTCAAAAGAGAGATAAAGAAGAAAGAAGATAGAGAAAGAGAGGCATGCACAGTACTACCGATGTCGTGCATGTAAGAAGAAGAAAGGAAAGAGAGAGAGGAAAAGAAGAAGAGATGAGCAATGATAAAGAAGAGAAAAGGAGGAAGAAGAAAGAAGGGAGAGAACGAAGCAGAAGAAAGAGAGGGAAGAGAGTAGGGGAACACCGACGGCAATGAGAGAAAAGATAGAAGAGAACATGGACAGCAATGAAACATCTGTCGTCTATGATAGAAGGGTAAGGAGAGAGAAAACTTGGATGGCGATGAGCTTCCACCATCCATGATAAAGGAGTAAGAAGAGAGAAAAAATAGACAGCGATGAGCTTCTGCAGTCCATGACATATGAGTGAGAAGAGAGAGAAAACATGGACGGCGATGAGCTTCCACCATTCATGACAGAGGAATGAGAAGAGAGAAAAAATACGGACGGCGATAAGCTTCTATCGTCCGTGACACAGGATTAAGAAGAAGGAGAAAATATGAACAACGATGAGCTTCTGCCGTCCATGACATGGGAGATAAGAAGAGAGATATGACATGGACAACGATGAGCTTCCGCCATCCATGACATGGGCGATAAAAAGAGAGAGAAGACATGGATGGCGATGAGATTCAACTCGAAACGAGTGAGATATGGGTCATCGAAGTTGTCGCTTGAGATTGTACACACCAGTCTTCTTTAATGAAGATTGGTGCAGGGAGGCCGCACGAGAATCATGTGCGGCCTACCCTTTTTTAATGTTTGACCTATAACTTTGTCCATGAACGTCCGTTTATGCCGAAACTTAACCCCTGGGGGTTTTCGACCATGACGGATCCAATGGCGGTGGTCCCACATCTGTTTGACACACTAAAAGTAGAGTTCTAGTTATGGGTTACATTTCAAGGTGCTAGAGGCTGATTTTCGAAAATTGTTTCTTTGTTTGCACTGCCTTAGACATGTCGAATTACGAAGAAACTTAACAGGTGGCCTTTTGGAGTGCTTTGGAAGATTCTAACCCCTTTTTGGGGTATTTTTGAGACTATAAGGAATTCCATTGCATGTCGAGGCTTTATTAACTAACTTCTCTTTTATTCTGCATCGAGTATCCATGATGCTGAAAAATGTGTTCAAACAGCTTGGCCCACCGATTGCTGTGCCTCAAGGGAAGTGAGAAGTGCTCCGAAGGATAAGGTGGGCACTTGGGGAAGAGATTTCTCTCATCATCCACATGTACCTCAGTTCTCAGTTCAACGTGTCTCCACTCTACCACCCATACAGGTGTGGACCCTGGTGAGGACGACTGAATTGTAGCCACAAGTTTCACAAGTGCATCGGCCTGCGAGTTTAGCCTTCTAGGGATGTGACTAAAGGATATATCCTCAAACTGGACCATGTATGATTTTGCAGTATCGTGATAAGGCTTCAGAGTTTCTTTTCTCACACCATAGATTCCACTAAGCTGTCGAATAACCAACTCACAATCACCATAGATCTTGAACTACTCCAAATCTGGATCGAAGATTATCTCCAACCCAATCATAAGGGCCGAATAATCTGCCTGGTTATGGGACCTGGCTTCGGTGAGAGAGAAAGAAATAGACAATACTCCTCCTTTCAAAGTCAAGAATACCACTCGAGCGCCTCCTCGGTTGGATTGGAAAGCTCTATCGAAGTACATCTCCCACTCGTGAGCAAGCTCTGCACATAATACTTCTTCATTAGGGAGGTCACTTGATAAAAGGAGATTCTGCTAGTATAGGATGTGCTGCGAGAAAATCAGCTAAAGCTTGGTCCTTAATGCGGTTTATAGGACATAAGTGATGTCCAATTCCATCAACAATAATGTCCACTTAGACAGATGTCCCGACAAGCATGGGTATGTCATGATAAACTTTAAAGGATCTGCTTTTGATATAAGTTTTACTTCATGATCAAACAGGTAGTGGTGGAGCTTTTATACTATGAAGATTAGGGCCATGCATATCTTCTCAATAGGGGGATAATTCTTCTCGACCCTTTGCATCCTGCGGCTGAGATAGTTTAATGCGGTCTCTTTCCCTTCGTCATTGTTCTGCACTAATAATGCCCCAAGTGACTCGTCTAAAGCGGTTACGTACAAGATGAGGGGTTTTCCCAACACCGATGTAGAGAGCACCGAAGGATTGAGTAAATAATGCTTGATTTCATCAAGGGCTGCCTGACGTGCTTCATCCCAGATGAATGGAGTATCCTTCTTTAATAGTTGCGTAAAAGGCTTACAACGACCTGAGAGGTTTGAGATAAACTTGCAGATATAAGCTAGTTGTCCCCGGAGAGATCGCAGCTCTCCCAATGTAGTTGGTGGCGGCATCTTCTGGATCGCCTTGATCTTGACCCTCTTAACTTTCAACCCTAGGTGTTTAACAATGAACACCAAGAAATTTCTTGAACGCACGCCAAAGGAACATTTCAGCGGGTTCATTTTGAGCTGATGAAGGTGTAACTGCTCAAACACCTTTTCAAGGTCTCTCATATGAGCGCCTTTCTCTTCGGATTTCACCACCAAGTCATCAACATAACATTCCACTTCTTTGTGCATCATGTCTTTGAAGATGGTTGTCATCGCTCTTTGATATGTGACACCAGCATTCTTCAATCCAAAAGGCATCATTGTGTAGCAGAAGACCCCTTTTGGAGTCAAGAACATGGTGGCTTCCTCATCTTCAGGTGTCATCCGTATCTGATTATTCTCGGAGTATCCATCCATGAAGGAGTTGATCTGACAGCGAGCTGTAGAATCAGTGAGCATCTCCATGAACGGCAACGAGAAGTCATCCTTTAGGTAGGCAGTATTCAGGTGGCGGAAGTCGATGCAAACCCTGATTTGGTCGTTCTTCTTCTTGACTAGAACAACATTTGTCAGCCACTTAGGGTACTTAACTTCGCGAATGAAACCGGCTTGCTTGAGCTGGGTCACTTTAGTATCTATCTGTATTTCGAGATCAGGCTTGAACCTCCTTGATTTACGAGTTTAACAGAGGTAACGATGCCAAGACGGTGAACCGAGACTTGAGGATCTAAACCAAGTATCCCATGGTAATGCCAGGCAAAGACATCTCTGTTTGCCCGCAAGAAGGCAGTGAAGTTCTCCTTCTATTTTAACAACATATTTGTAGAGATTCAAGTGGGTCTGGGATCAGCCTCATCCCCTAGATTTATCTCTTCGAGTTCATCAGTTGTGGCTTGAGTGCCTTCTTCCCATTCTTTTGGGGCCTCTAACATCTCCTCATCATTGGCCTTCGAGGTCTTCTCATTAACCTTTAGTGCACCTTTCTCAAACTAGGGGACAGAAGGGTGACCTCAAATATGGATAGCGTATCAGCCTGTGGGAGTTTTATTTGAAATTTACTGGGAAGTTGAGATTGAGCGATTGCGAGGCTAGAGGCACCCTCATGTGAATCGCTTGGTCTTTGCATGGGTATCTGTAGTGCTTGCCCCATGTCAATCTCTGCTCAAAGTCAGGCTCAGGAAGCCTGTGGGGTTTCTTTGACTTTGACTTCTTGTGCTTCTTTGAAGAAGATTTCTCTATCTAGGCTCGCGGTGTCAGGGCATCAGCAACTGTTAAGAATTCAGCAACCTGGGCTAGCATCTTTTTCAACCGCCTTCTGTGCCTCCTGCTTATATTGGTTCCTTCAAGTTCTCTGTCAAGAGCCTCAAAGTCTGGACCAAGGTTGTACCTACAGGAGACATAGAAGAGGAACGATGAGAAGAAGAAGAAGAAGATTGAGAATTAGATGAGGGACTATTAAGGCCGTTCCCCTCATGGGACCGATCTGAGCAGATTTTTACGTCATCACCAAAGTTGGACGTATGCAAGGAGTCTTTTAGGTATTTCCACTGCTTAGACCGTTGGGAAGTGCTTTTAACGTTGTCACAATCATTAGACGTGCCCTGAGTAGAAGATGGCTTGGGGACATCCTCTTGATGCGATGAGGAAGGAAGGATGATCGTGTCGAGGATGAAGTCTAGTAAGGTCGGCAATGGGGGAAGAGGTCTGAGAAATTCTTGTTCAATTGGAGGTTGAGCAGTCTTGTTTCTCTAGCGAGTAGTCCTTAGTTCTTGTCTTCTCCTGGTTTTCATTGAAAGCACTTGATTCGTCTCGCTAGGTTTATGAACAACCCTTGCTGGACGAACTGCTGCTCGTCTTAAGGACTTGAGTATGCTCCACCCGTGGTGGACTATCCATGACTGGGAAGTTGAGAGTGGGTTTCAGTAGGATTTGAATCATCATTACCGGTTTTGTGTCAAGAGGCCCTCTCGTACTGATGGAGCAGTGACTTGGGGATCTCTTTCTGGAACGTTACAAGACCCTTAGCATCCCTGTAGCTTCTTCACGATTATATCATGGAACTGGAGCATTCGCTCAAGTCGTGGCCCCATATTTGAAGGTACGGGCACCAATGGTTCTCAGTTCCATGAGCAAGGCGTCGCGGCTGCCTTGCTGGTTTTGGTGGGATGAGGCCTTCTTGAAGCATCATAACGAGCAAGGCACGAAGGAGATCGGGCGCTTCGTCTTCCTCTTGGACTGTCACTATGTGGTCTGATGCCCTGAATACCTTCTTTAGCTCTTCAAGCAGTATCTGACTTTTCTTTATCAGGGCTTCGATGATGTCTTTTTACATGTAGCAATCCTCTGTGTGGTGGTTTATCCTCCAATGGTATGCAAAGTGATTCGCATGAGTATCGAGTCCACCTTGATCTGAGAACTTAGTCTCTGGTAGCTCGATCATGTTTTGTTCTAGTAATATTCGAAGTAGCGCAGGGACCCATGCCTTCTCAAAGGGGTAGACTTTATTTTTATGCCTTGTCCAATAATCATCTTGATTAAGGTTTGAAGGTGGGGGTACCCGGTTGTATAACTGTTGTTGTTTGCCTGCGTGAGGCGCTTTCACTGTGTTTACCCCTTTGGAGAAGTCAGCAGTTTGGGAGGGAGCCATCTTTGGATCGCTTATGGTGACGACCGCACTGATCACTCCTTTCTATTGGTTGCCCCAAGTGGTCAGATGCCTCGATCTCACCCCCCTGGATCTAGGTGTTCGGGTGACACGTGTCTTGGGTTTGGAAGACTTAGGACTTAGATCACTCTCTTGGGAACCTTATTCATAAAACAAGGACAGGTGCTCAATTGGTGAGAGAGGAATTTTATTCGTGAGGAGGGGACCAATCTCACCTAGGTTCGTGACTTACTCAGGCTGACCCACATGGGCGCTCTCTTAGATCACGATGAAAAGGCCCTCAGTTGCTTCAGCTGGTTCGGAACCACCTCCCTGGAGTTACAATCTCCATGTTTTCTGCACAACACTAAAGATAAGTGGGCTGAAGGACCCACCCTTGTCTTAGGGCTATGCACATTCAGATGGCAGAGAAGGTGAGAAATTAGGGTGATGAAGAAGAAGGTTTGAATAAAGAAAGAAAAGAGACGAGAACTCGACAAAGGGACGAGACTAGCATGATAGCTGGACTAATACAGTGACCGACTCGAAGTGGTAGCAAGATGGACACAGTAACTTAGATCGGCATGATGGTAATACTACTCGAAACCAAAGTTGATATGATTGTCCTAATCTGGTGTGGTAGCAAGATGGGTATGGTACTCAGGATCAACACGATGGCAATACTACTCGATAGCCAGACCACTATGAGAGTGCTAGATTGAGTCTGCCTTTCAGTCGAGCCAGAAGTGAAGAAAAGAGACGAGAAAAACGAAAAGAGAAGGCATGAGACGGTGAAGAAGGAGGGTCCCGACGGCGAAGAAGAAAGGTCACCCACGGCCTTGGAGTAACAGTATCGCAGCCCCTAATCGGCGCTGGACACTGCTGCTCATGGCGAAAGGGGCCGGCAGCGAACTTCAGACAGCATTACGAGAAGGCAGCACATCCCTCAGCGGACGGCAATAGCATGTTGTGAAGCGCATGACAATACGTGTGGGGTGCGAGAGAAGTCTGTTAATGGTGATAGGCACCGAGCGCATGAAAGAAGCCTGCGGGCGGTGATAGGCATCGCCATTTGTGATAGGCACAAGGTGTAAGAGAGAAGCTCGCGGACAGCGATAGGCATCGCCGTCTGCAATAGGCACGGGATGCAAGAGAAGCCTACAGACAGTTATAGGTATTGCCACAACCTTTCACCGGAGGCAATAGGCATCACTGTTTTTGATGGATGCGCATCATGATCGGACCCCTCCAGGCATTAGGCATCGCTGTCTACACTTATGCGGGATGCCGAGGATACACCTGTGGACAGCGAGGAGCAGCATTGTCTGCGAACTTCATTGAGAGATAGATACGAATGAAGAGAGGGGGAAAGAAACTCACGCATGGTTCTGCCATCGCCATGCACGACCCGTGAAACCACAGGAATGGAAAGAAAGAAAGAGGCATGTATGGCACTGCCACTGCCGTGCATGACCTCTGAGAAAAACACAGATGAAGGAGAAGAGAAGAAGAGAGAGAAGAAGAGAGGAAAGAAGAGAAGAGAGAGAAAGAGATTTACCTTAAGCCTAGAGGTACCGACCTAAAAGTTTCTCTCTCCTTCCTATCTCTCAAAACTTGACCCAACGATAAGAAGAGATGAAGATTTTATTAAGCAAAAGTTCGGTCCACGTACAATGATAGTACGTGATATATATAGACTTTTGCCCAAACATGGGATTGATCAAAATTAAACCTAATTATTACAAATTATGATTTAATTGAATTAAATAAAATAAGAAAATAAGATGCAAAATGACTGATTTGCCCCTTCATAACAATTGGGAAAATTCCAGAATAGTCCGTGCTCGTGCGTGATCTTTCATGGATGATCAGGGGTTGTTGTGGTGCCCGTCGCAAGATGATTGTTTTCTTGTAGGGCTCGACATGGTCATCAATTTGATACCAACTTCGAGCCATGGATCGTGGTTTTTAAGCCACGATCATGCGACTTGAAATTTTGATGAATCTTGCAGACTTGGAGGGATCTATTGTTTATCGCCGCTGCCCTCAGGGACTTTTTTTTTATTTTGAGGGATCTATTGTTCATCAGCCCGACCCTCAGGGACTTATTTTTATTTTGAGGGATCTATTGTTCATCGCCCCTACCCTCAGGGACTCTTTTTTATTTTGAGTATTTGGGAGATCTTGTGAGGATCTCACTCTTGGGTGAGTAATCTTGTGTTGTGATTAGCTCTTGACGGTTGAGGATTTTATCTGGACCTCATTAGCCAGTATTATGCATGTTGGGCAATTGGGTGTTGGGTAAGGATATGATGCTACATCAACCTGCTTTATTGGTCCAAGTGCCCTTTGGTAGTTTTTGCTTGGACTAGGGGAAGTGACGCCCTAATGACGGCTTTCACCAACCTCCTTTATTTTTGGGCTCTTTTACTCATGACCTTGTGGTCATGTCCACCCTTTTCATCCCTTTTTTCTCATGGTGCCCTTTTCGAGTTTTCACCGTGCTCGAGATTTTGTTTTCACATAACTCTTTTACTTATGGTTTCATGACCGTGCCCATCCATCAATTTTACTCATGGTGTTCCCTTACCACACTTGTTATCTTCTTTTTTTAGTGAAGGTGTATTTAAAGTCATGCCTTCAGAAACTGTGCGAAGCCTTTTAACATAACACAGGCTAGGACGTGCACTATAGTTTAAGGTCATACAGCTGGACCATGGTGGTAATGAATGCCAGTCTGTAGAGGTCATGGGTTGAGTAGGACAATGATTTGACTCACATTGGAGAGATGGCATGAGGCTACTTATGAAAAGTGGAAGATGTATGAATGTAAGATGAAAAAGTGGTGACCCACTTATGGATGGCGGGATAGTTCTCCAATTTGTGAGCATGGGTGAGACTCACTGGGGAATGATGAATTGTAATAATGAAGTGAATGGATTCACTGGGGAAATAATGAAGGTGGTGTGTGCACACGAACGGGTTGGTTAGGGAAGACGTGTGTGAAGATGCACGTAAACGGCGTGTTCGCATGTGTGGGGGCGTCTTTAAGGTCATGCCTCCTGGACCTAGGCAAAGCTGTTTAACGTCATGCGGTCAAGACATGCACTATGGTTTAAGGTCGTATAGCTTGGATCATGGTTATGCAGTTTAAAGTTATGCAATTAGGACCATGAAGTTTAAGGTCGTGCTACTAGACCTCCGCTATAGTTAAGGTCTTATAGTTTGGACCATGTAGTTTGGGATCGTGCACCTAGACTATTTAGGTGGGTTGCCATGCAGCTGATACTCCATGGGGAATTGGTCTGTAAATAGCAATCCGGCTCCTTGGGTATAAAAAAAATAGTTAAAACCAGCAAGAGGTTTAGATGGAGAAGCAGACTTTACTGGGGATTAAGGGACAAGTATGACCCCACAAGTGAAAGATGGAACTCCATGACTCATGAAAAGCAACACAACTCTTCAAGGTAGGATAGCTTGGTGCACGAATGACCCATAGGGAACTAAAAGGCAAGCATGACTCCACGGAGATAATGAGCAATGGTATGTAACTCCGCTGAGAATGACAGGCCAGAGCATAGATGCAACCTCATGGGGATTGAAAAAGTATGAATGACCCTAACTCCCTGAGGATAATGGGCTGCAATACGGATGTGACTCCTACTAGGGATGAAGGTCAGTGGCTTGCATATAGCTTCACTGGGGATGACAGTCTAAAGCACAGATGTAACCCCACTACGGATAGTGGTAGAATACACCCGATGAAGAGGTGCATCTATTTCACTGTTTACAATCATGCGCACGGACTATTTGTAACGACGTTTTAACATCTTGCTACAGGGATGTGTGTTACAGTTTTATGGTCTTGTAGCTCAAACCATGGCTATGCGGTTTAAAGTCATGCAGTCAGGACCATGCAGGTTAAGGTCGTGCAACTAGGCCCTAGCTACAGTTTAAGGTCATATAGTTTGTACCATGGTGCTAAGCCTTTTAACTTCATGTGGTCAGGACGTGTGCTACAGCTTAAGGTCATACAACTGGACCATAGTTATGCAGATTAGAGTCCTGCAACTAGGACCATGCAGTTTAAGATCGTGCAACTAGACCTCCGCTATAGTTTTAGGTCATATAGTTTGGACCATGGTTATGTAGTTTAAAGTCATGCAACTAGGACCATTCAGCTTAAGGTCGTGCAACTAGACCTCCGCTACAGTATAAGGTCATATAGTATGGACCATGCAGTGTAGGGTCATGCACCTAGACTGTTTAAGTGGCAAGGGAATGTGACTCCACAGGGAATAGAGCCATAATTGAAGACTTGAATCCCTGAGGAGTGATGACTGTGGTGTAGGGAATGAACTCCATGGGGATGCAAAACGATGGTCCAGATGAGAGTGCCATAGCATGCGCACTAGAAGTTAGACCTAGATGATGCGTGCACAACGTTAGACCTGTGGATAATGGACACGGCATTAGCCTCTTGTGAAGTGCACATTGTTAGCTCCTTAGTGAAGCACACTGTGTTAAGGCCTCTTGGTGAAGCACGCATCGTTAGCTCCTTGGTGAAGCACACGTCGATAGCCTCTTGGTGCGGCACGCGACTATAGCTCATTCGGGCCTCGAGCTTGCCCCACCCAAGCCTAGTCCTATCGTTGTCTGAAGACAAGAACTGAAGCATAATTTCAAACTTGTGAGCGGCACTTCACGGTACTGCTAAGTACAAAAAGAGGGTAAAACCCTATTTTACTCTTTTACCGAAGGTTAAAATGGTGAATATAAGTTTTAGAGAGAGCCGAAGCTTCCGTCAAGAGACTTCTGACAAGAGTTTCCTGGATAAAACTCACAGTGTGTAGGTGTTCAAGAGCTCGTCAATGAACTTGAGCAAGTCTTGAGCCTTGCGTAATGTTTTACGAATGTTTTTAGAGAGTGTCAAGGCCTCTCGAGTAGAGAACAGGGAGCTTCGCAGAGATTCATCGAGACCTTTCCAGTGAGGAACAACAGCTATCGTGAAATAAATAGTGGTGCCATCAGGTTGCGACATTTCCAGTGTGCATAGGGACTTCTTAGTGGACTTCTAGTGAAACTGTGAGGGCTGTGGTGGTACTCTGCTAGAGTTATAGTGATCTTCTGGTCATTCTATGGTTGTTGGTTATCGGAAGAGAAGGAGGAGCAGCAATGGGCTCACCGAAAACAAAGTGAAATTTCGGTGAGTTGAGGAAAGCAAAGAAGGGGGAAAGGAATATAGAGAGGTGCAGTAGAGATTTTTCATGAATTCTGGTGGTTTCCCAATATTCCTAGCTACTAGTAAGGGCAAAGAACATGGTCAGACGGGGGTCTCCGGTGGCATAAGGGCATCATAGATACTTCGAAGGGTTGGAAGCTTTTTCAAATGCCCAACTGCGTCATATTTCACCTTATCCTCATTATCCTTCTGTGTTCCTGATCCAGTCACTGGTTTGGGTGGTAGGGTAGGTTTAAGAGCAGGTTTTGGTTGAGTTTTGGTTTGTGACACTGGCTGACTTTGTTGTTTGGACGGTGCGGTCTTGGCTGATTGAGAGGTAATAAGGATTTGTATTAGGGATGTAGAGGTTTGAGGTTGAGGCTTAGGGAAAAGTGAAGGATCATGAAACTTGAGGACCTTGAGCTTTTGAGGTGTGGGCTGTAGCTTCTTCCCCAATATGAGGCTCATTTGCCCCATGCTGGATGATACTTCCAAGATCTGCACCATATGGGAGGCCGCTTTGCGACAAGAGCTTGAAGATGGTTCGGTCTTGGCTTGGACTGTTAGGGCGTCAGCAACTGTTAAGAATCCAGCCGCCTGGGCCAGCATCTTTCTTAGTCATTTTCGATGCGACTTGATGATGTTGATGCCTTCGAGCTCTTTGTTTAGAGCGTAGAAGTCTAGGCATTGCCGAACCGCACCTATGAAATGAATAGAAGAGGAGGGAGGAGAAGAAGAAGCGGACCTAGAGTGTTTTGAGCAGTGTTTTACGTCGTTACTAGAATTGGACGTGTGCCGGGGGTATTTTAGGTCTTTCCCTGGCTCTGACCATTGTGGGGTGCTTTTAACGTCGTCACATGTATTGGACGAGTCCGGAGCAGTTGATGACTCTAGGACATCCACTTCATTAGACGAAGGGATAAGGTAAGTTGTGCCTGAGATGATATCTTGTAAGGCCTGCAATGGAGGAAGGGGCTTGAGAAATTCTTCTTCGACTGATGACTGAGGAATATGATTCCTTTGGAGAGCTGACTTAGGTGTTCCTATCTTTCTGGATCCCTTAGGTGGTGTTTGGACCATCATATCGGGCTGATGAGTAGCCCTAGCATAGTGGACCACCTCACGTTTCGAGGACTTGAGCCTACTTCGTCCATGGTAGACTTCTCAGAGCTGAGAAGTCAAGGGCTCTGAAGGGTCCAGAGTATTCTCATAGGGGACCTATAGTGGATTTCCTCTTGGACAGAAGTAATGGCATGGAAACATTATGGGAGAACAGCACAAACAATGTGGCCTTCCTTTACCTTCTTCGAGATTATAGCTTCGAACCCAAAGCATTCTCCCAGCTGATGGCCCCATACCTGATGATACGGGCACCAGAGATTTTCTATACCTTGGGCAAGACACCTAGGCTACTTGGCGGGCTTGAGAGTGACGAGACCTTGTTGGAGCATCGCCTTGAAGAGGGCCTATAGAGGGTCTAACGTACTTTGTTGGGCTTGTGTCAGGAGGTCTTCTTGTACTGGTGGAGCATGGACATGAGGGTGTCCTTCTGGGTTACCATGAACTTCTTAGTGCTACTGCATCTTCTTTGCCAAGAGCTTGTGAAAGCCAGTGCATTCGCTCAGATCATGGCCTCATATCAGATGATACGGACACCAGAGGTTCCTAGTCCCAAGAGGCAGGAATTTAGGGTGCCTTGTTGGCCTTGGCGTGATAAGACCTTCTTCGGGCATCATAGAGAATAGTGCACGGAGGACGGCGGGTGCCTCGTCGTCCTCCTGGATTGTCACTATGTGGGAAGCCTCAGTTGCCTCGAATGCTTTCTTTAGCTCTTCAATCTTTATTTGGCCCTTGTTAATAAGGGCTTCGATATTTTTTTTGAGCCTATAGCACTCTTGAGTGGGGTGGCCTACTCTCCTGTGATAGGCGCAGTACCTCTCGTGTGTCTCATGTCCAGCTTATTCTGAGGTGTTGACCTCTGGTAGCTGGATCATGTTTTACTCTAGTAGTAATTGAAGCAGTGCAGGAACCCATTCCTTCTTGAAGGGGTACACCTTGTTCTGATACTAGATCCAATAGTCACTTTGATTTATATTTTTAGGGGGTAAGACCTTGTTGTAGGACTGTTGCTGCTTGCGTCCAGCTTGTGCCTTGGTTACCCCTTTAGAGGGATCCAAGGTTTTATTAGTGTTAGTCATGGTGTCAGCTGCACAAATCACCGCTTTTTACTAATTTCCCCGATTATTGGAGCAAGAATTGTCATTGTCCCGACCATTTCCCGAGCTAGAGGGCTGTTGGTGAGATCCACCATGGTGCTTGGACAGACCTTCTATACAAACTTCTTTAGAAATGAGCTCTGACATGAAGGGTGGATTGGAGGCCTCAACATGCAAGGCGATCTCGGGCAGCATATTTCTTATACAGGTCTGAACTACTTCTCTTTCTGTCATTGGAGTGGCGTGGTAGGTTACCAACTCTCTCCATCGGGCGATGAATTTATCAACTAGCTCAACAGGGTCTTGAGTCAGAGTGAGGAGCTCGATGGTCTCCACGTTTCTCTTGACTTCATTGAAGCGCTGGTAAAACAATTGCTCCATTTGCTACCATGTGTGTACCAAGTTTGATGAAACCAAGCAAACCACTAGAAGGCTAGCCCTTCGAGATTCTAGACGAATTGACGAAGGAGGAGTCACTCGTCAGTTGTTGTCTCTCGACAAGCAGCTTGGAAGTGAGCATGTGACGACCCAAACTCAGCACCAGTTGAGTTGTTGTGACTAGCACCTGTTGATTTGTTGTGACTGACGCCAGTTGAGTTATTGTGGCCAACGCCGGTCGAGTGGTGGCCATCACCGGTTGAGTTGTTGTGGCCAGTGTTGGTTGAATGATGGGCAGCGACGGTTGAGTTGTTGTGACCAGCACCAGTTGAGTTGTTGTGAGCAACACCGGTTGAGTTGAGTGTCAGCGCTGGCTGTGTTGAGAGCCCAAGGCCGACTGAATGGTGGGCAGCGCCGGTTGAGTTTTTGATGTGCATGTCTTGATGATGCCACTTGTTGAGTGCATGTTGTGTGAGTTCCACTTGTCCAGTTTTTTAAGTCTTTTGGCACCACGTGGGCAGCCACCCCACCCTTATGAGTACTTAAGCCTCTCCTCTCACCAACGCTACTCATTCTTACTTCATCTCTCTCTCTCTCTCTAAAACTCAAGGTGTGAAGAAGTGACTGTTGAATGGCAGCCATTGTTGGGTGGGAGAGAGCTGTGAGAAGAGGATAGGAGAAGGCATTGTTGTTGTTTAGGTAAGTGGATCCATCACCATTTCTTGGTAGTTGTATGCCTTTTCCACTGAAATTTGAGGGTTTTGTTCTATAATGAAAGTGGATGCTAAGACTGAATATATGAATCTTAGATTATGTGAGAAATGCATATTATATGTGTACATTGTGAGAGGATAATTGTTATCATGCTCCTCACCATGAAATGAAGGTCATGGAATGTATTTTTGGGACATGTAATATGCCACTATGAAATTTCAGGAATATATGTGTTCTTGAAAGAAGCTTTTAAACTGACAAATAGGGTCCGATTGACCTCAAACCACCGCCATTGAGAAGATACGCAAGTCTAATAAAATTTTCGTCTTTTCCATTGCTGAAATTCTTTACAAAAATGAAGTTATGTTTCAAAATGAGAAGGTATATCATTATCAACTGTTTTCCTTAATTTTCACTAATACCATTGTGGTCACTAATTTTAACTAAACAAACAAAGTGCATTTTTAGCTAAACCATAGAAATTTGAAAGATCTTTGAAAGGGATAAAACTTGCATGAAGAAAGTATTTTGAAATTCTTTGTATATTGAAAGTTATACTTCATTTTATGAAGGTATGTCACTATGGGCAGTATTGATAAAATTCAGAACTATCACTTTGTTTGGAACAAGTCTTTGAACCACTAAACAGAATCCAAATGTTTTGAAATTTTTCTTGTTAGAAACATTTATGACTTGGCTTAAAATTTTATTTTAAAACCATCACAAGTTTCTTCATGGTTTGCAAGTTATAGTGATATGAAGTAGGGTACATCACTGTCCACTATACACAGCAGGGTGCAGCTAGTTAACCCTCACCTCTTTTGACCTTTAAGAGGTCAAACGGGGTCCAATTGTCCTCAAACTAATTCCAATTGAAGGATAGGTGTGTTTAGTACAAATTGGTTTTCGGATCATCTTCAAACTCTAAACGATAGCGCATGTCAGTGCCTCTAATGGCAGGATATCGAGCTGTAAGGCTTAATTGGAATAATGTCATCATTAATATGGTATTGTCATTATTCTATTACTTAAATGTGATATACCACTATCTAATGCGATGTTTCTGCTACCATGATGAAATATTGAGATCGTCATAATGTGATATCATGCTATTTATATGATATGTGAATGGATACCTATTGTGTGAATGATGGTATCATGCTATTTATGTGCTATGTGAATGGATACCTACTGTGTGAATGATGATATCATGCTATTTGTGTGATATGTGAATGGATACCTACTGTGTCAATGATGGTATCATGTTATTTATGTGATATGTGAATAGATACCTATTGGGTGAAAGATGGTACCATGTTGCTTATGTGATATGTGAATGGATACCTACTGTGTGAATGATGGTATCACGATGCTGATGTGATATGTGAATACTCACCTACTGTGTGAATGATGGTGCTAGTAGCTGCCAATTGGGGAGGGTACCTATTGTGTGAATGATGGTGTCGACAGCTACGATCTTTCCCTGAGTCCCCATGATAGGATGGGACTCAGGATGTGATTTGTTAGGAGCGTTGCACCCCGCAAATCTATATAGGCACTATGCATGATGGTAGTGTAACACTCTCTCGCCAGAAGGGCATAAGGAGGGAGTTGTGTCTTGTAAGGCCTTTGCCTATCGAAACCCCAAAGCATGCTGGGGATACGTGTATGTGTATATGAGGCCATTACGAAGTGGGACATCCACTTTTCATTATCCTCCCTCTTGAGTAAGGGTAGAAGTCCCAAGTTCCGGATTAGCTTAGCCAGACCGATGTGGCTTCTACTGCGGGAGTAGGGCCTTACTAGTTTTGTAACTATGATTTGTTATCCTTACTGTTTTGCTTTAGGTTAGGTGGTTATGGCTTATGTATTTGTTATTGAACTGCTTTTATCATATTACTATTAGAGTGTTGAGAAACATGTTGAAGGAATTCATTTGATACCTTCTGTATATATGTGTATATACGTGCATTACATATTGTTCAATTTCATGCTAGTTGGAATGCAATGGTGTAGGATTGCTTACTGGGCGTTTAGCTCATTCCATCTTAATCTTATAACTGTAGAGTGAAGGGTGGAGGCATCATTGCTAAAGGTGGGTTATGTTTTGAGGGCTTGAAGCCGAAATTAAGAAGTTGAGAAGCCGCCTTCCGAAGAATTTCATAGTATGTTTTGGTGGTTTCAACAAGATGATCTATACTGCATTTTGTGTATTTTTTAGCCAGTAGTGCCCTGAAGAATATGTAAAGGCTTTTGATAATGAATGAATGGCTGTACCTTTTGGAATGATATTTGTTGATGAAATGGATTTATTATAGTTTTCTTTCGTCATTTGCTCTTGATTTGTGTTTTTATACGTTGAGCCACTCCCACCTGAGCGACATTCGCAATCTTTGATCACGATCCTGTGCTGTCGCCCTCTGGCAAGGGTCAAGGAGTGGAGTCGTGAAAGAGAGGTATGCTGGTGCGGGGAGCAAGTACCGTTGAACAGGGGGAGCTTCCCTTTTTGATAGTTTGGGGGAAATGTCACCAGGTCGATGTACGAGGGGTATGGCTTTTGGTAGAGCAGCGCCTCTTACATGACCAGGACCTTATTCTTTAGACAGTGGGTCACCATGGAATTTATGTCAGTTTGCGAAACCATGTGGGGAGCAGAGCTATCTTGGGAGACTGGTGGGGAATTTGCTCGGGAGCTATGTCTCACCAGACGAGGAGTTGTGCTTTTATCTTCTTGCTCAAGTTCTGGAATCCAAAGAGGGAAGAAAGGATTGTGAAGTAGGTGGTCATCAAGAGTGGTAACCTCAACTGCCTTACAGGCCTCTCTAGTCAAGAGCTGCAGGCCTCTCTTCTGCTTGGTTTTGAGGCTGCAATAGACTTCAGCCGAGAATCAAGTTTGGGATTTGGACTGCCCCGTCGTTTTTGGGAATGCAAGGGCTGTGTTCATTAGCTGGAGTAGAGAGTGGGGTCCAAGGATAGAGGGCAATCCAGGCTACCGCCTTGGAGTCTGTAAGCTTCTATCTACCATCAAGCCTTTGACCCAAATTTCCCTATGAGGTTTGGGTGCATGGCTGACTTGAGGTGGCGGACTCAAGATGGTACTCTTAGGGAAAACCTTTGAGTACCAGGTCTCGAGATGTCTACCTGACAAAGGGAGAGTGGCAGAAGAAGGATCTAGCTCGTGACTCCGCCTGAGTCGGGAGAGGGGGGGAACCTACAATGTCGGTCTGTGTGCACCTTTAGAGTTAGTCGTTCCGGTGACTTGGGGGTCAACCCAAGCTCGGTCAACCGGTTCGACCTTAGGAAGCTGAGACCCACGAGCTCGTGTCTGTGAGGGACCGGACGTGAGTTTATCTCTCACAGGGTGAAGCTATGTCTGCTAAGAGGGAGGATGAAGTGGGCGACCCTCATGTTCTCGAGCTGGTGTAGAATTGGTGCTGCCCTGAGTTGTTGAATGCAGATGCATGACTCGGGCAGGGTTTGGCCAGAGAAGGCTTAGCCTTCGATGTGAGCGCAAGGCAGCATGAAAGTTGCCCCGAGGTGGGGCTCGAGTGGTTGGAGCACGAGCCATCAGATGTGTACGAGAGGTGGAGGGCCTAGGATCTCCCCCTCGGAGTGTCGACCCTCTAGACATAGAGGTTTAGGGTTGTGAAGGAGTATGGGGGGGGGCCTTGCAGTGACCCTCAAGAGCAATGGCAACCTGCTTGCCTTTCATGAAAGAAGACAAGGCAACCTTCAGGTGCAACTCAGCAATATGACCGGCAAGGGACTTGCCAATAGCGGGGTGCATATTGTGTGGGCATGTGTGCCACCAATGTGGAGGGTCCACCAGGGCTAGGAATTGGGGAGTTAAGGACCTTCAAGTCCCTTCTCGCACCAATCCAGGAGAGAACCTGAGAGCCGGACTGTGAGTCCTGACTCAAAAGGAGTGATGGGAACGAGGTTTGAGAAGCTTACTTCCTTGAGATGGTCACGAGTGCGGGGATGAGAAAATCTCCAACTCGGATGAATGGGTTGAATAACCCAGATGTCATGAAATATAATGCAGAAATGATGTGATCCAGCAAGAGAGAACTAACAAAGGGCTAATAAGTCCCCAGTGGAGTCGCCAAACTGGTCGGATGCTTCGATCTCGCCTCCCTGGATCTAGATGATCGGGTGACACGTGTCTGGGGTTAGGAAGACTAGGGACTGAGATCGCTCTCTCGGGAACCTTGTTCATAGAACAAGGGCTGGTGCCCAATTAGTGAAAGACGAATTTTTTTCGTGAGTTGGCGACCACCTCATCTAGGTCCGTTACTTACTCGGGCTGACTAGTGCATGCACCCTCTTAGATCATGACGAAAAGCCCCCCAGCTGGTTCAACTGATTTGAAGCCACCTCCCTCGACTTGCAATCTTCTTGTTTTCTGCAAAACACTATCTTAGGGCAATGTACATTCATATGGCAGAGAAGGTGAGGAATTAAGGTGATGAAGAAGAAGGTTCAAATAAAGAAAGAAAATAGAAGAGAACTTGACAAGGAGAAGAGACTAGCATGACAGCCAGACTAGTACATTGACCGACTCGGAGAGGTACCAAGACGAGCACAGTAACTTAGACCGGCACGGCGGCAGTACTACTCGAAACCCAAGTCAATTTGACTGTCCTAATCTGGTGTAGCAGTACGACGAGCATGATACTTAGGACCAGCATGACGACAATACTGCTCGACAGCCAGACCGTTATGACAGTGCGAGACTAAGTCTGCCTTTCAATCAAGCGAGAAGCGAAGAAAAGAGGAGAAGAAAGCAAAGAGAAGGCGAGAGACGGCAAAGAAGGAAGGTCTCGATGGCGTTATGATCACAACCCATAGCCATGGAGTAATAGTATCGTGACACCTAAGTAGCACTGGACACTGCTGCTCACGGCAAAAGGGGCAGGCAATGAACTTCAGACGGAGTTAGGCATCGTTGTTGACAATTCGAGAACGCAACACATCCCTCTACAGGCGACGATGGCTTCTTGTGAAGCACACGACAAAAGACGTGGCGTGCAAGAGAAGCCTATGGACGATGATTGGCACTGAGCGCACGAAAGAAGCGTGTGTATGGCGATAGGCATCCCCCCGACCCTTCGCAGGCAGCGGTAGGCATTGTCGTCTGCGTTAGGCACAGGACGCATGAGAAGCCTGTGGACAGCGATAGGTATTGCTGCAACCCTTTACGGGCAGCGATAGGCATCGTCGTATGCAATAGGCGTGCAATAAGACGAGACCCTTACGGGCAGTTAGGATATACTTGTAGACAATGAGGAGCAGCGCCATCTGCAAACTTCGTTGAGACATGGAGACAAATGAAGAGAGAGGGAAAGAAACTCATGCATAGTGCTACCATCGCGAGACACCGAAGGTACCGAGGATACACCTGCGGACAGTGAGGAGGAGTAGGACACCGGGGGTACACCTGTGGATAGTGAGGAGCAGCGTCGTCTGTGAAATTCGTTGAGAGATGGAGACGAATGAAGAGAGAGGGAAAGAAACTCAAGCATGGTGCTACCATCGCCATGCACGACCTTTGAAACCACAGGAAAGGAAAGAATGAAAAAGGCATGCACAGCACTGCCACTGCCGTGCTTAGCCTTTAAGAAAAACTCAAACGAAGGAGAAGAGAAGAAGAGAGAGAAGAAGAGAGGAAAGAAGAGCAGAGAGAAAAAGATTTACCTTAATCCTAGGGGTACCGACCTAAAAGTTTCTCTCTCCTTCATGTCTCTCAAAACTTGACCCAATGATAAGAAGAGATGAAGATTTTATTAAGCAAAGGTTAGGTCCATGTACCATGATAATACGTGATATATATATAGTTTTGCCCAAACATGGGTGGAATGATCAAAATTAAACCTAATTACTGAAAATTAAGAGTTAATTGAATTAAATAAAATAAGAAAATAAGGTAAAAATGTCTGATTTGCCCCTTTCTAACAATTGCAAAATTTTCAAAATAGCCCCTACTACTGCCCTAGAACGTGTGTGATCTTTCATGGATGATCCGGGGTTGCTCCGATGCTCGTTTATCCGAAAGATGATTATTTTTTTTTAGGGCTCGGCATGGCGATCGATTTGATACCAACTTCGAGCCATGGATTGTGTTTTAAAGCCACGATCATGCGACTTGAAATTTGGATGAATCTTGCAAACTTCAGATTGATAGTCTGCTCGTTTCATGATGTTTTTCCATGATTTCTTACCTAGATCACACTGAGCATGTCGTCACAATCACGTGGCAACAAACGCGGCTCGATTTTGTGTCCAGACAAGGATTTTACAAATTTGGAATCTTGGCCAAAATCTGAAATTTCGGGGCCGAAAATTTGCAATCACTTCATTGGCTTCATGTGCAAAATCTGACCGTTCACCATACGCGAGGTTCGGACCAGTGATAGTCATGGACCTTATGCATGTGATGCAGGTGGTTTCACATAGATTGAATTCGCGAGCGCCATGATTTGGCAGCCTGTGCAAGGCGTGTCGCTGCAGATTTTCCTGAAACTTTCTTCACGGATTTAAAATTTCTCTCTAACTATTCTTTGTGCTCGGCTATCGTCACGGGGCATGCCACATATCAAAACGCTCGTCTTGACGAGACGAACTTGATCACAAAATTTGAGTGTGATCCGACTTGAGACAAGTGAGATATGAGCGTTGCAAGTCAATGTTCATGACTGTCCTTTTAATGGTGATTACTTGCAGGGTGACAGCACAGGAATAGTGTGCAGCTCCTCCTGTTTTGGTCTTTTACGTATAACGTCTTCCTAGAGTGTCCGTTTAAGATGAAATTTGACTCCTAGAGGTTTTTAACCGTTTCGAATCTAATGGTGGTGGTTCCATAGCTTTTTGACGTGTCGAAAATATAATTCTAGTTACATAGTCCCTTTTAGGGTGCTAGATACTGATTCTGCCAAACTTGTTTATCAGTCTGCACTACCTTAGGCATGTCAAAATGTGACAAAACTTGGAAGGATACTTTTTAGAGTCCTTATGAAGATGTTGACCAGTTCTGGGGTCATTCTGAAATGGTCAAAATTTCCACTTTTTGTCGGGCTTTATTGACCAACCTCTCTATTTTATTCCGCATCGGGGACCCATGGTGCTGAAAAATGTCTTCAAACACCGGGTATTAAGCTAAGAGCTACCATTGCCCCAGTTGTTTCCTGAGTCCTCAGACTATTGTCTTAACCCACCATGGTGACGTGACAAGCTTTTTATGTAGACCGAGTTAGAGATCAGCTATGACATGGAGGTCGGATTGGAGGCCTCATCATGTAAAGAAAGCGCAGATCGCATGTTCCACACACAGGTTTGAACTACTTCTTTCTCAAGCATAAGATTAGGATGGCGAGCAGCAAGATCTCTCCATCTTGCCAAGAATTGAACAACAGGTTTATCGGAATCTTGTATCAAGGTGAGAAGCTCGATGGTTTGAACCTTATTTTCAACCTCATAAAATCACTGGTGGAATAGTTTCTCCATTTCCTCCCAAGTATGTACTGAGTTTGAGGGAAGCTGAGCATACCACTAAAAGCTGGGCCACCAAGGCTTTCAACGAACTGACATAGAAGGAGTCTCCCATCAGTCGCTGTCTCTTGACATGTTGCTTGAAAATGGGTGATATGCTGGTATGGGGAGGTTGTACCATCGAACAGGGGATACTTCCCTTTCTTGTAGTCTGAGGCAAACGACACCTGATGAATGTAAGAGGGGTATGGATTTTGGTAAAGCATTGCTTCCTGCATACCTAGGATCTGTTTGCTCTTTATGCTTTGCATCACCATAGCATCAATGTCTGCCTATGAGACAGGATACGGGATAGAATTGTTCTATGAGGCAGGAGGGGAGGGCTGCCTTGGAGGTGTATCATCTGAGTGATGGGAGTTGACCTTATGATTAGCCGAGTGTCTTGCGGCATCTATGCTATCAATCTTCTCCGTCATTGCACACTCCATGTCTTCGAATTTACTCATGCGCTCTTCCTGAGAGTCGCCAGGATTGTTCACAATCCAGGAAGGTGAGCCTTAAGTGCATTTGACGGCTTCTGAGCTTGGCGAGTCACGCGTGGTAAATCGATCAGCAAGGGATGAGCATGCCCCGAATGGACGAGAACCGATTCTTGACAGTCTTGGGATCGTGGCTGCTGAGTGGTTGAGTCGTCTTCTATGGCACTAACCATAATGCAGGATTCATGGATTTCTTCTTCAGGCTTCGTCATCTGAAGAGGGTAAAAGGGATTCAGGTGTAGAGGGTCGTCAGAGCTGGGTGCCCCGACCACCTTGGTTGCTTCACTAATCAAAATTTGCAGACCCTATCGTGTTAAGCTTTGAGGCATCGATGAACTTCATATCAAAACTGAGATCGAAGTTGTGGCTGATCGACCCTTCTTGCATAAGAAAGAGCTATCTCATTTAAGTGAAGCAATGGGTGTGGGCCAACAACTGGGGTCATCCTGGGCTGGGGATGATGAAGGACTTGATCTTAAATCAAGTCTTTGCCCTGAGCTCTCTTATGAGCTCTAGAGACATGACTGAGATGATGGGACAGGTTCAAGACGGTACTCTTAGGGAAGGTCTTCGAGTACCAGGGCTGGAAGTGCTTACCCAAAAGAGGAGGGGCAGGCATGAGAAGGGTTGACTCATAACAGCGCCTGAGTTGGGAGCTAGGGGCAGTTTGTGATGGTGATGCGTGTGCACCCCTTGACGGCAAGAAACTGAAACAGCCATGTTTGTGATGGTGATGTGCCCATGTTTGTGATAGTGATGCATGTGCGCTAGTGTCTGCTGAGTTGGAGAACGAGGGGGTTGTCTTTCCTATACTCGGGTTTTGGTTCAACGATGGTGTTGCCCCGAGTGGTGGCATGCAGATGCTTAACATGTACACGACCTGGCCTTAGGAGGCTTGATCTTAGATGTTGACCCGAGGTAACATAAGTGTTGCCCCGAGGTGTGGCTCGCGTGGATGAACCACGAGCCTCAGGGTGTTGCTAGAATGTGGGGGCAGCCTTGCAACGACCCACAGAAGCAATGACAACTTCCTTGCCTTTACAGAAAGGGACTGGGCAGCCTTTTAGCATACCTCTGCAACACAACCGACAAATGACCTGCCGGTGATAGGGTGCATGCTGCGAGTGGCACCAAAATGTGATATCGATGCAGGGTGCCTTAGTAGAAGTCCCACCAGGGCATGGAGATGAGGAGTTAGGAACTTTTAAGTCCCTTCTCACTCTTATCCAGGTTAGGACCTGGGAGCTAGACACTAGGTCTTTGCTCAAAATGAAGGTTGGGAATGAAGTTCGAGGAACTTATTCTTGAGGTAAGTTCACAAATGCGGGGATTAGAAAACCCCAAATTCAGATAAACGGGTTAGATAACCCAGAAGCCATGTGGTGTGTGAGAACAGAAAAATAAAGGAGAAACTAGCCAAACAAGGACGATTCGACGAAGAGGTAGTAACTCCCCAGTTGAATCGCCAAGCTGGTTAGGTGCCTCAATGTTTCCCTCCTGGTCTGGATGACCTGGTGGCACATGTCTCAGGTTTTAGGAGAACTTAAGACTTGAGATCGCTCTCTCGGGAACCTTCTTCAAGAGCAAGGGCAGATTTATCAACCGATGAGAGAGGAATTTAAGGTGGATTCAGGACTTACTTCGGTTGGCTCGGATGGGTGGCATCTTATATCACGAAGAAAGCTCCCCAGTCCTACAATTGATTGGGAATCACCTCCCTTGGCACGTACTCTCTTATTTCTGCAATCACATATATATGGTTAATTTTACAAGACAAGTGAGCCGAAGGGACCCCACCTTGCCTTTGAGCGAATGTACAAGGGTGTGCACATTCAAAAGAAGAAAGGGTAAAAGGATAAATGAAAGAAGAAGAAAGAGATAGAACGGAGGAATGGAGAAGATAGGAATTTTACTAAGTGACTAGACTAACACAGTAGCTAGACCAACAAGTGATTGACCCGACGTGGTAGAAAGATGAGCATGCTAACTAGACTGGCACAATGACAATACTACTTGACGTCAGAATGATCATCGGCCAGCCTGGCACAATGGCTAGCCTCTCGTGGCTGTAAGGCGGGTACGGTAACAAAGACCGACTCAATGGTAATACTGTTAAATGACTAGACTATTGTGGCGGTGTTTGTCATAGCCTCTCTTGGTCAAACGAGAGAGAAAGAAAAAAGAAGAGAGAGAAAGAGAGGCATGCACAGTACTACCGATGTCGTGCATGTGAGAAGAAAGGAAAGAGAGAGAGGAAAAGAAGAAGAGATGAGCAATGAGAAAGAAGATAAAAAGGAGGAAGAAGAAAGAAAGAATTGAGAGAAGGAAGAAGAAGAAAGAAAGAGGGAAGAGACAAGGGGAACATGGACAGCGATCAGAGAGAAGATAAAAGAGAACATGGATGGCGTTGAGCTTCCACTGTCCATGACAGAGGAGAGAGAAGATAGGAAAGCATGGATAGTGATGAGCTTCCACTCATGATAGAAGGGTAAGGAGAGATAAAATATGAACAACGATGAGCTTCCACCATCCATGAGAGAGGAGTAAGAAGAGAGAGAAAACATGGACAGTGATGAGCTTCTGTTGTTCATGACATATGAGTGAGAAGATAGAGAAAACATGGACGACAATGAGTTTTTACCGTCCATGACATAGGGTTAAGAAGAGAGAGAAAATATGGACGACGATGAGCTTCCATCGTCCATGACATGAGAGATAAGAAGAGAGAGGAACATGGATGGCGATGAGCTTCCATCGTCTATGACATGGGAGATAAGAAGAGAGAGGAGATATGGATGGCAATGAGCTTCCACCATCCATGACATGGGAGATAATAAGAAAGAGAAGACATGGATGGTAATGACCTTCTGCCGTCTATGACATGGGAGACAGGAAGAGAGAGAAGACATGGACGGTGATGAGCATCCGCAGTCCACGACATGGGAGATAGGAAGAAAGGGAAGACAAGGACGGTGATGAGCTTCTGCCGCCATGATAGTGAAAGAAGAGGAGAGAGAAGATATGGATGGCGATGAGCTTCTGTCGTTCATGATAGAGAAAAAGGAGGAGAGAGAAAACATGAACGACGATGAGTTTCCTCTGTCCATGATAGAGAAAGAAGAGGAGAGAGAAAATATGGATAATGATGAGCTTCCACCATCCATGACACAAGATTAAGAGGAGAGAGAAAATATGGACAGCGATGAGTTTCCACCGTCCATGACACAGAGGGAGACAAGGCAGCTTTGATAGAGGCCCGGCCCGCCACTTGAGTTAAGGCCCGAATCACTATTTATGTCTCAAAAGTAGGGAGACCTCACGTCCGACGATAGGCTCCGTCACACATGAACAGAAAAGAGAGAAAATAGAGAGAGAAGGAAGAGAGAAAAAATAAAGGAACGATAAAGAGAGAGAAGAAAAGTATATAAAGAAGATTAGGAAAGAAAAAGGAAAACGAGATATAGATGAGAGGAGAGAGAAAGAGAGAGATGTAGATGAGAGAGAAAGGGAGAGATGAGAGGAGAGAAAGAGAGATGAGAGGAGAGAGAATAAGATAGATAAGAGGAAGGGACAAAGAGAAAGATGAGAGGAGGAGAGAGAAAATTACCTTCACCAAAGGGTACCAAACCTTTTCTTCTTTCTCTACTCTCTCTCTCCAAGACGTGCCCACAATTTCAACATCAAAACTCTCAAGTTTTATGGATGAGTCTTGAAATATCAAGGGTCTTTTGACAATTGTGTTTAACATGTACTTATAGAATTGGGCTCAAACATGGGTATATGCCAAAAAACTATCCTAATTGATGATAATTACAATTTCATTGAATTAAACGTAATTTTAAAAATGGGTGCAAAAGGATAGTTTCGCTCCTGCCAACAATACATGAAATTTCAAGATAGTCCCTACTACTGCCTTAGAACTTGATTGTTCGTCCTGGATGATTCAGGGTTGCTTCGGCATCCAGTTGGCTGAAAGATGATTGCTTTCTTGTCAGGCGCGGCATGACGATCGATTTTACACCAACTTCGAGCCATGGATCGCGTTTTTAGGCCACGATCATGCTACTCGAAATTTGCATAGATCTTAAAAACTTCTGAAGGATAGTCTATTTGTTTCTTAATGTTTTTCTTTTATTTCTTGGTTGAGTTGCACTGAGCATACCATCGCGATCACGTTGTAGCAAACACAGCTTTATTTCATGTCCAGGCAAAGATTTCGTTGTCTTGGGTTTTTGGACGAATCTTGAAAGCAGCCGAAATCTGTAGCTACTTCGACGCCTTCATGTACCGAATCTAACTGTTCATCATACGCGAGGTTTGGACCAGACATATACACATAATGTAATTGGTTTCACGTTAATCGAGTATGTGAGCATTGAGATATAGCCGCTTGAGCCAGACGTGCTGCTGTTGAATTTTCTACAACTATCTTCATGAATCGTCAACTTCTCTCTAGTTTTTCTCTCTCTTCGGGTATCCTCACAGTCGTGCCACATATCAAAACGCTCGTCTTGATGAGACGAACACGCTTACCAAATTTGAGAGTGATCCGACTTAGAACGAGTGAGATACGGGTCTTTGAAGTTGCTGCTCGAGGCTATGCACACTAGTCTCCTTTAATGGAGATTGGTGCAGGGAGGCCGCATGGGAATAGCGTGCGGCCTACCCTTTTTTAATGTTTGACCCATAACTTTGTCTGAGAACTTTCGTTTAAGCCCAAATTTGACCCCTAGGGTTTTCGACTGTGCCGAATCCAATGGCAGTGGTCCCACAGCTGTTTAACACAATGAAAATAGAGTTCTAGTTACGGGGTCCGTTTCAGGGTGCTAGAGGCCTATTTTTCTGAAATTGTTTCTTTGTCTGCGCGTGCTTAGACATGCCAGATTACGACGAAACTTGGCAGCTGGCCTTTTGGAGTGCTTAGGAAGATTCTGGCCCTTTCTATGGCAATTCTGAGACTATCAAGAATTCCACTATATGTTGAGGCTTTATTGACTTCTCTTTTATTTCGCATCGGGGACCCCAAGGTGCTGAAAAATGTGTTCAAATAAACCTATACAAAGCTCAAAAGAAATCTGGCAACATGTCTACATTGGTGAGTAACTCATTTGATTTGCATATATGCCAAAATCCTTAAATATCTAAAGGGTAGCCCCGACAACTTAGAAGCTACTCGAGTTGACTGTAACACCATTGGTAGTGGCGTCAAAATGACCCAGATCCGACCTCGGACGGATGCCGGACCCCCAAGAAATCATACGGCTGGCGATACCTCATTCTTAGAAGCATGAATTTAAAGTACTTACCTCGTCCATGGATGTAGGACGTTAAACTTCTTACCTCGTCCATCACCACATGATGTAAAACTGTTTGGACAGCTCCTCAATCGCATGAGTCTAAAATGCGAACCAAGTCTATTTTCAATCTTTTAAAAAATAACTCTCTTCTAAAAATCTAACATCCGAGGCAATCCTGGTCCAGAACTTTATAAAAATTGTTTACACTGTGTATGCCATTTCAAAAAATTTCATCTTTTTGGTTCAATCGTAACCCTGCGTTAATATTTTTTCTAAAACCTTCCTTCTTCATTTCCAAACATTCTTCTTTGGAAAATTGATTTTCGAAAATAAAGGACTAGGAACGGCCCCAATAATGATGATTACATTGCACTCATAATCATTCGATCTTAACGAGAAAAAACTACAAGTGGAAACTGCTTACCATACCATTTTCCCCATCAAGTCTAGAAAACAAAAAGAAAAACTCTCAATTCCTAAGCCACCACCAGCCTTAGACAGCCATAGGGAAACACCTGGGGTATTAGGCCATCTATGACCAATTCAATCGAGAATTCACTGCCTATCTCAACTACAACATTCCATACAAGATAATTTTGACTCTAAACCTGCAGAGAAGTGGTACACAGACCCTATAATCTACAAATGGAGCTATAAATTTGGGGTCCCAAGTGATGATTCTGGGAGCGACCAACCTACAACGTCCCAAACAAAGGTCTAAGCTAACCACCGAGTCCCAAGTGAGACCACCAGACATGACATGTCCCTCTTTCAAGAGGCCATTCTTTGTAGAGGGTGAGTTCAAATTTTCTCCTTCATCTAAGTCTTTTATTGTAGGGCTCTACTTCTTTGCCGCGTTGTGTCTCACCATCTTAGTGAGACACAAGTGAAAAAGAGCGGCAACTGTAGACACCTCAATCTTGACTGAAAAGGTATTGATAGGTTGAAATGTCCCAGGAAGACTATTCCAGTATTTTAAACCATTCACCCAACCAGTACCCATTCTCCGTAAACCTAGTCTCCACCATACCGTTATTGCTCAAATGGGACTATGGTCATCAAGAGGTTAAACCGGGAGAGGCAGACCCACAACGGCTTTACTATGAAGCATTCAAGAGGAAACACTCTGATGTTACCTCAACGGGTATCAAAGCCCTATCAAAACTCTGACAACAAAGTACCAGAAGCACCAAATCATGGCATGAGCGACTTGAGATACTAGAGGCTTAACGTCATTTCCATTGGCGTCAAGTCCTTGGCCCCCAACTTCATACTCCAATAGGATCCACCTTTAAGACTAGAACAGGATCAAGAGGCTTGGCGTCAAAGCCAATGCTGCTTACTCCATTTCTTATAATGTCAGGCCCCGAGCCCTTTAACAGTCCAGACAAAACTTGGTCGAAGTGACCGATGTGACGAGTTAACATGTCAGTCCATTCCCGACACCTTGGTAAACCCTATTGACATGTCCACTTTCAGTATGGAGTGAGGTTGTTTATTTTCCATTGGATGATGGTCAAAAGCAAGTATAACAAAGACAGATGGACAACTAGTATCTTGCGACATTCATATTGTTGTCGGCACTAGTCAGGATAGCTTCAAACTTTGATCGATAAAATTTGATCATGCCACGTGTCCTGAACACGGCTAGCCACTATTTCCAATGGTGTCAAAATCTCACAGGTCGTACAGGTCTCACATTAATGAGAATTTAATTTCTACAGATCGTCTAGTTAGGTGCCTCGATCTCGCCTCCCAGGATCTAGGTGATCGGGTGACATGTGTCTCGAGTTCAGAGAACACGGGACCTGAGAATTCTCTCTCGGAAACCTTGTTCACAAAACAAGGGCAGATCTCCAACTAGTGAGAGGAATTTGGGTCGTGAGGCAAGATTTACCTCATGTGGGTTTGTGACACACTCGAGCTGGCTCACGTGGGTGCCCTCTTTGATCACGTTGGAAAGCTCCCTTGGGCTACAACCGATTTGAAATCGCCTCCTTGACTTATTTCTCCTTTCCTAAAAACACACACACAACACACGTAAGATCTCACAACAAACACACACACACACATAAGATGAAATGGAAATGAAAGAGTTGAGTTAAAACAAAATAAGATTAGTAGATGGAGTTAGGATGAAATAAGAATGAAAGGAAATAAAAGATATGGTAAATAAAATAAAAGGGGTAAATAAAATAAAAGATGTAAATGAAGTACAGTAAAATAAATAATTAGAATAAAATGGAGTGAGGTAAAATAAAATAGCAGGGATGGAAAAAAATAAAATAAGAAGAGATGATTAAAATAAAATAAATAAATGACAATAGAGTAAGTTAAAATAAGATGAGTGAAATAAAATGAAATTAAGAGAAGGGATTAAAATGAAATAACATAAAGAGAAATAGGTAAAAGAAATGACATGATGTTTTTATTTTTTTGTTTTTTTCTTTTTTTTTAAATTGAGGTAGTTTTTCTCTCTAAATTTTTAAGATACTAGTCCATCTTAGAGAAGGGCATTTAACAAAGATTTGCATCTTCTCTCTCTGCAATTCTCTAGAGGGAGGATTCTTCTACTGGATGTTTGAGAAATACCAAAAGAGCTACTGGTTTAGACTTTGTGGGGAATTTTTCTCTCATAATTTTAATTTTGGAGTTGTATTTCATTGCTTTTCTCACCCTTTTAACTTTAAGGGGTTAGGGTTTTCACACAGAGGCAGCAATGGTGAAGGGCGAGGAGAGGTTGCTCTGAAACAATCTTTTTTCGTAGTTCATCAAGGTATTTTTGTTTCATTACTTGTGTATTTTCTCTCTCTAAGTATGTGGTTTATTCTTTGAACTATGAAGGGATTTTCGCCTCTCATATGTGATCATCCCTAGTGCAAGCCTTTGACAGATCTTGGCCAAACCTTCGATCTATTAAAATAGCCAACGTCCTCTGTACAAACCAGGCAATGGATTTTTAGAGAGAGAATCACAATTGTATAGAGTAAGATGCCAATCACAGTGGGGGCATAAAATAGCAAGCAACTTTAGGGAAATGGATTGGCGGAAGACAATGGTTTAGGCGAGTTTGATTGTGGTTTTATTGCAGGGATTAGGAGTACGAAGGTGATAGCTGATTGTCAGGTGGTAGAAAAGAGTCTCTCCTGTAGCAAACTCTTTTATCACTGTTCCCCTCCTCTTAAGGATTATTTTGGCCTTTCGCAGTGGACGCAAAGAGGATGGAATTTTTTGTATCTCCCTGACATTAAGATTATTTGTGAGAACAAAATAGTCTTTAAGCTCAAGTCAGCAAAAGATGTATGGAAGGAACTTTCGCATAGATTTTGTAGGGTGCGTGAGAGTCTACTATCACTGGACTCTTGGAAACCCTTAGATCATGCATTGTTGGTTCAAAAGAAGCCTATCTGGATTAAACTTTAGGGATTTCCTCTTCACGTATGGAATCTTAATGCTGTCAAGTAGGTGGTCAATTGTTTTGGGGATTATTGTGACTTGGATTGGGATTCCTTCCTGAGCCCAATTTGTAATTTTGTGGGTGTAAGAATGTGGGAAACACCGGGCGTGGAAATTCCTCAGAAAGTCTGTTTCAAGGTAGTGGATGATTAGTTTTCTATTGTGATCTCACAAGACGATGGTAAGCCCATAGTGATGAAGAATTGAGCTTACCTTGTTGTGAATGAATCAGTGGCAGAAAAGGTCACCGATTTATGTGATCAGAGAGATCAAAACATACTGATTAGTTAACGCAAGAGGGATTTTAGGCATTTCAAAATTCAAAATTCAAATAAGAGGGAGTACCAAAAATTGTTCATAGCTGGAGGAGCAGTTTTTCGGTGGAGGCTATGGTGGATCATGTGCCTCTTCTTCTAACCCCCTTGATTAATGAACTGTTTATCTTGGAATGTTAGCGGTCTAGGTGACCCATGCAGGAAAAGGGTTGTTTTATTTATGGTATCTAAGTTTAAACCTGTTCTTTTACTTTTACATGAAACTAAATTGTCTAGGCCCACTATGTTAAGGGCCAAGAAATTTGGGGTCCAGGTGCAGCCGCTTTTTGTTGAAATGATGCAATGGGTGCATCAGGGGGTATATGGGTTTTAAGGGACCCTTTAATTCTAAAGAATTTTGAAGCTATTATTAGAAGTAATTGTGTGTTTCTGGGTTTTCATGGTCCTAGACCAGGTTTCTCATGGGGGATTTTGAATGTTTATGGACCGAATAACTCTATTTTGAAAGAAGGTTTTATTCATGAACTGGAATCTATCATTCATTCTTTTAATTTTCCTCTGTTGATTGGGGGTGATTTTAACTTAATAAGATGGCCGAATGAGTGTTTTGCAACCACTCAGATTAATTCTTCAATGAGACTTTTTAATAGTTTCATTGAGAGAAACTCACTAATGGATCTTCCAATTATTGGATCAAAGTTTACATGGTCCAATAATAGTTTGATCAGGCCAGCAATGTCAAAGCTAAATCGTTTTCTTGTTTCTATGGAGTGGTTGGAAGAATTTCCTTTAGCAGTGGTTAAAACAGTGTCAAGACTTAGTTCAAATCACCAACCCATATTTTTAAATACTAGTGTTGTGCATGGGGGTCCAAAACCTTTTCACTTGAATTTGGAGTGGTTGGAAATAGATGGAGTTTCATACCTCATTAAAACAACATCAATCAACTGTGTGGTTGAAGGTACAGTCGATTTCTAGATGCATAAGAAACTGCTTAATATAAAGTACAAACTGATAGATTGGAAGAAAGAAAACAAAATTGACATTAAAAGAAAAATGGAGGATTTTTTACACGATATTGATGTTTTGGATTAGGATATTCAAGAAGAGGGCACTATTAGAGAGGAGTTTTTATTACAGAGAAGTGTGAAACTTAAAGGGCTTCATGATATGGGAAGAGCAGAGGAAATTTTTTGGAAGCAGCAATCTAAATCTAAATGGCTCAAGGATGGTGATCTCAACATCAAATACTTTCATGCCATTGCTAGTGCAAGGAGAAGGAGAAATGACATTTCTGGCTTGACTTTTCCAGGGATTGATGCTAAGACTAATCAGGCTATGGAACTAGCTATGATAGGCTAGTTTAAAAAGTTGTTTACAAAGGAAGTGAAATTTACTCCAAAGATGGACAAAATTCCTTTTAAGGTGCTACCCCTAAATTTGCAAAATTAGATGGAGAAATAAGTCACTATGGAAGAGGTTCAAAAAACAGTGTTTGCGTTACCAAGGGATAAAGCGCCAGGGCCAGATGGTTTCCCCTTAGCTTTCTTTCAGAAATTTTGGGAGTTACTTAAAGGGGAAATTTTTGAGATGGTGAGAGGCTTTATGGTGACGGGGCGTTTGTCTCGTGGTATGAACTCTACCTTCTTAGCTTTGATCTCGAAAAAAGCAGTCATTGCTGAAATTACATATGTTAGACCAATCAGTTTACTTACCAGCCTATATAAAATCATTGCTAAAGTGCTCGCTGAGAGGCTGAAGGCAGTGCTACCTCTCTTGATTTCTAGTTCACAATCGGCATTTATTAAAAACCGACAAATCACAGATAACGTGCTGCTTGCACATGAGTGTATTTACTCAGGAGTAGTGGGGGAAAAGCTAGGAGTTTTGATAAAGCTAGATATGGAGAAGGCATATGATTGAGTGGAATGGGGGGTGCTATTAGAAATTATGAAGATGATGGGTTTTGGAATAAGAAGGCTAAGATGGATCTGGGGATGTCTTTCTTTGGCTCACTTCTCAATTCGTTTCAAAGGTAACCCCATTGGTTTCTTCCAAGCTTCAAAGGGTTTACACCAAGGTGATCCATTGTCCCCCTTTCTATTTACTATTTATGCTGAATGTTTTAGTTTGATGCTGACTAAAGTGGAAAATGAGGGACTTTTTTCGGGGTTTAAGATTGCAAACTCCTCAATAATTATTTCTCACTTGCAATATGCAGACGACACATTAATTGTTTGTGATGCAGATATCCCTCAAGTTAAATGTGTTGCGAGATTCCTTGAATGTTGTGAGGTGATAATGGGCCTAAAGGTGAATTTTGATAAATATTCTATGATTGGTATTAATTGTTATCATTCTTTAGTGGAAGTTCTAGCTAATGCTATGGGATGTAAAGTGGGTTCTTGTGACTTATCTTGGCATACCTATCTCAAATTCACGACTATCCATTTCAGTTTGGGACAGGATTTTGGAGAAAGTACAATCGAAACTCGATTTATGGAAACCTAAATACTTTTCATTAGGGGGAAGGGTAACTCTGTTGCGTGCTTGCTTGGCAAATTTACCGGTGCACCAGATGTCGCCAAATCATATCCAAAATTCAGTTGCAAAGAAGATTGAAAAAATGATGAGGGATTTTCTTTGAGGTTCATTTGGAGAGAATAGGAAATATCATCTGGTTAGATGGGATAGAATTTGTACACCAAAGAGAGAAGGGGGCTTAAGGATCAGAAAAATTAAGACTTTAATCAAGCATTATTATATAAATGGTGGTGGTGCAGTATACACCTTAGGGAATAGTTGTGGTATCAGGTCTTACTTGCAAAATATGCCCTAGATAAGTCACTTTTGTGGCTTGGTGGTGGAAGCAGTAAGAAGCTTTCACCTTTGTGGAAAAACATTTTAAGTTGAAGAGAGATGATATCGGGGTATTTTCTGTGGACTGTTGATAGTGGAAATATGGTATCCTTTTGGCATCATAAATGGTTGGGTGAGTATCCGCTGAAGGCAAAGTTCTCTGATCGATTTAAACTGGTGTCAAGGCCTAATATGTCTGCTAATGAGGCTATAGAGAGAAGGGGTAATAATGTTTGCTGGGACATGCATGTAACGTATAGTAGTTTGAATATTTCACTTTTGGCTCAACGGTGTCCATTGATGGAGATGTTGGATAAAGTTTATATTTCACATAGCGTGGATGATGAACTTATTTGGGAAATTAAAAAGGATGGAGTGTTTTCGGTGAAATCATGTTAGAATTTATTCTTCCATGATAGATGGAGATGGTCATGTGCAAATATTGTGGAAATTTGGAAATGGCCGATTCCACATAAAGTACAAATCCTTAATTGGCTAGCTGCGTAGGACAGAATCGTAACTGTTGACAATCTGATTAAAAGGGGGAAGATACTGCCTAATGTGTGTCTTCTATGCAAGAACAATGGAGAGACTGGGCCACATTTATTGATCCCTTTTTCATTCACTGCGAGATTATGGTACTGGCTTTTTGAGATTGTTGAAGTTCAAATGCCACTCCCTCAGAGGATTGAAGATTTGGTAACTTCTTTGAAAAAACATTTTCTTCCAAAAATAGGACGTGTTGTATGGAAGATTACAGTTGGGACAATTCTTTGGGAGATATGGAAAGAAAGGAAAAGGAGAACATTTGAAGGGGTGGTTTACTCTTTTGATCGAATTCTTCATATTTGCAAATGTTCCATCTGGTCTTGTTTGTCAGTGAAGAGAGAAGGGTGGGGAATATCCAAGATGGATGTAATGGCTAATTTACAAAAAAAAAAATTTCTCGGCTATGTAAAATTAAGGCTTAGGAGTATTTTGATTGCTCCATGTCAAGGAGGCCTCAAGCTTAATCTTGACGGAAGTTCATTGGGCAATCCGGGGCTGGCAGGAATAGGTGGTCTTATGTGAGACTGCTTTGGCAATGTTATATTCTCATTTGCCGCCCCAATTGGTTATGCAAGGCTAATTTTGCAGAATTTAGTGCCTTGTTGTGTGGTCTCAAACAATAAGAATATGGGGATTAGTTGCACAATCGAAGGTGATTCTTTGAATGTAATCAGATGGTGCAAGAAGGAGCAGAGAGTCCCTTGGGAACTTTGAGATTTGTGGCTGGAGGTGATGGATTTGGTTGATAATGTAATAGTGTCATTTGCTCATGTTTACAGAGAGGCTAACACTATTGTCGATACCCTTGCTAAAGGGAGGATTTCTATTCATAGCCTTTTAGTTTCTGATGATGCATTCGAGAGAGATGGAGGTGCGAGAGGTTGCAGCCGAATGGGAGGAAGGTGATGGCTGGCATGTGAGATAGCCGAAAGCGCAAGTGAGAGCAACAAACAGGTTGAGGAGAGAGGAAGAGGGCTCAGCATGGTGGAGTGACTGAGATGGTGGCTGATTGCAGCTGTTGAGGAGAGGTGAGGACAGCAGCTGAGGTAGAGAGGGGAGGAGGTAGAGCTACAGTGGAGATGGATGATGGCGAAGAGTGGGGTGTACGGTTGCTGTCTTGTGCGAGAATGACCAGAAAGAGGAGAAGAGAGAGAAAGAGAAGAGAGAGGAAGAGAGAAGCAAAAAGTCTAAAGGTACCGATCAAAAAATTTCTCTCTCCTTCCTCTCTTTCCTATGATCCAACAATAGACAAGATGAAAATTTCATTAAGCAAATGAAAGGCATGTGTACAAAGGTAGTACGTTGTATACATGGTGTTGTGCCCAAACAAGGGTGGATGTTCAAAATTAAACCTAATTGCTGAAAATTAAGATTTAGAGAAAATTACATAAATATCCATTATTGTGTACGCATTCGTTGATGTTTTCGGTGATTTCTTAGCTGGATCACAATGAGCATACGGTCACGACCGCAGGGCAAAAAATGCAGCTCGATTCCGTGCACGGACGAAGATTTGCATCTATGGAATTTTGGCCAGAATCTGAAATTTCGGCAACGGAATTAACAGTCACTTTGTTGACTTCGTTTTCAAAATTCGACCATTCATCAAGTACGGGGTTAGGGTCAGAGATAGCCCGAGACCTTATGTACGCAATGGAATTGGTCTTGCATCGATCGGGTCGATAGCAGCATGATTTGGCAGCTCGAGCGAGGCATAACGTTGTTGATTTTCCTCCACGTTTTTTACGGATCAGCAACTTCTCTCTAGCTTTTCTTCGCGCTTGGCGTCGTTATGGGGCGTGCCACGTATTGAAACACTCGTCTTGATAAGATGAATATGCTCATAAAGTTTGGGTTTTATCAAACCTCGAACAAGTGAGATATGAGTATCGAAAGTCACTAGTCGTGATTGTCCCTTCAATAGTGTGGAGTTGCAGGGTGACCGCACGAGAATAGCGTGCGGCTCCTCCTGTTTCACTCTTTTGCCTATAACTTCTTCTTGGAGTGTCCGTTCAAGCTGAAATTTGACCTTAGGGGTTTTCAATGGTGCCAGATCAAATGGTGGTGGTCCCACAGGAAATAGAAGAACCGAAAATGTAGCTCAAGTTCTAGGGTTTGTTTCAAGGTTTTAAAGGCTGATTCTGCGGGAAATATTTCTCAATCGCCTTACCGATGAAACTTGGCAGGAGACTTTAAGAGACCTCATGAAGATCTTGGTCAGTTATGGAGCTATTATGAAACCGTCAAAATTTCCACTGTTTACTAGGCTTTTATTGAGTGGGGGCCCCATGATGATGAAAAATATCTTCCAACAACATGCCCCGTCAAATGTTGTGCTTCAAGAGAATCGAGAAGTGCAATCATTCGGGAACTTTGCTGGATCTTGTCGAAGTCCTCACCCTCGAGGCACTATTTGTGATTTTGAAGCGTTAGGCTTTTGTAAGGACCTCCTCAAACAGAATCAGACCTAACGGATCTTGTGAAAGTCTTCACCCTCGAGGGACTATTTGGGATTCTAAAGCATGAGGCCTTTATAGGGACCTCCTCAGACAGAATCAGGCTTGAGGGATCTTGTCGAAGTCCTCACCCTCGAGGGACTATTTACAATTCTAAAGCATGAGGCCTCTATAGGGACCTCCTCGAATAGATTCAGGCTTGAGGGATTTTCTCGAAGTCATCACCCTAGAGGAACTATTTACAATTCTAAAGCGTGAGGCCTTTGTAGGGACCTCTTCGAAATGAATCAGGCCTGAGGGATCTTGTCGAAGTCCTCACCCTCGAGGGGCTATTTTACGTTTCTGAAGCGTAAGGCCTTTGTAAGCACCTCCTTGAACAGAATCAGGCTCATGTGAAGGCCAAATGCTATGAACTTTTGGTCAGCAATGTTCGCTGCTACACCAGGTTTGCTTTTGATGTTCAGGGTATCTCTGTGACGGCAAGAAATACCTTGAAGTCTCTGGCACCCTGGCTTCATCATTTTCTTGCCTTCGTGATAGTCTTTAGTGTTCCAGAGGGATCCTTTGGTCATCGTCCTCACCCTCAAGGATTGTTGCTATTGTTGATATTGAAATATGGGAGATCTTATGCAGCTCTCACTCCCTGATGACCCAATTTGTGTTGTTGATTGGGTGCCGGCATTTGAGGATTTTGTAGGCCTCTATGGAATTATGCCTGGTTGAAAATTGAGTGTTGACTGAGGCGGCTGTAGTGCGTCAACCTTTTTTGTTGGTCCAAGCGCCCTTTCACGAGTTTTCACTTGAATATGGGAAGTGGTGCCGTAAAGACAGTTTTCACCAACTTCTATTATTTTTAGGCTCTTTTACACATGACCTCACGGTCATGTCCACCCCTTTTCATCAGTTTTTTCTCACGATGCCCTTTTGGGGTTTTCACCGTGCTTAGGTTTTGTTTTCACGGAACTCTTTTACTCATGATTTCGTGGCCATGCCCGTCCATCATTTTTACTCATGGTGTTCCCTTGTACAGGTATACACCATGCTCATTTTTCATGTGCAAGAGTGTTTAGGGTCGTGCCTTCGAGACCTATGCGAAGCCTTTTAACGTCATGTAGCCAAGACGTGCACTATAGTTTAAGGTCATACAACTGGACCATGTCAGTGATGAATGACAATCTATTAAGGCCATGGAGGGAGTATGGTGGTAATTACTACTCACTTTGAGAAAATGGCACAAGGCTACTTATGCGGGAAAAATGATGGGTGAAAAGTAGTGATCCGCTAGCTGACGGCGAGTATAGGTGGTGAGATGGCTTTCCGTTTTGTGAGCATAGGTGAGACTCACTGGGGAATGATGAAAGCTGGTAATGATGAATGGACTCACTGGGGAGGTAATGAAGGTGGTGCGCACACACCCATTTAGGGAAGACGTGCGTGAAGGTGCACGTAAAAAGCATGTACGCATGTGTGAGAGTGTATTTAGGGTCATGCCTCCTGGACCTGGGCGAAGCAGTTTAACGTCATGTGGCCAGTATGTGCAGTATGGTTTAAGGTCATATAGCTTGGACCGTGGGTTTAAAATCATGCAACTAGGACCATGCAGTTTAAGGTCATGTAACTAGACCTCCGCTACAGTTTAAGGTCATATAGTTTGGACCATGGCTATGTAGTTTAAGGTCATGCAGCATGGATAAGATTTGTGCAGTTTAAAGTCATGTAGTTAGGACTATGGCTATGCAATTTAACGTCATGCAGCATAGACCATTTTGTACGTCGCCATGTGGATGAAGCTCCATGGGGGATAGGTCTATGAATAGTAATCTGACTCCTTGTGGATAAAATAGTTAAGGCTATTCACAAGCGAAGAGCTTTAGATGAAGATGGCAACCCTACAAAGAGTGGCAAGTGGAAGCAAATCTTTACTGGAGATTAGGAGGTCTAGTGTGACTCCACGGGGATAATGATAAGGCCTCATGTAACTCCATTAGGGATGACAGGCTAGGGCAGGGGTGTAACCCCACTGGGGATAGTAGTAGAACATGCCCAGTGGTAACAGAGTCTAGCATAAGGGCACTCATGATAAAAAGTGGGGTCATGGGTAGTTAAAGGTGCATGATGGAGGCTTAAAGGGGCTAAGAGTGGTGTGACTAAACTGGAAAAATGGAGGCTATGAGAGTCTTGAGATGATAATGATGCGTGGAACGGGTACAATGGGTGCTGAAAGTGCCCTATTAAGTGTAGGGGTATACGGTTGAGACTGTGGTACACCTCTTTGATATATACCTTTATAGAGGCAGGCTCATGCTTTGACGGTTGCTTTCTATGCTTCGAGTCGGAACTATGGTACGCCTCTGAGAGACGAGCGCATGCCTTGATTATTACATGCCTTTGCTTTGAAGCCTCACAATCGAAATTGTGGAACACCTCTTTAAGATATAGCTTTGTGGAGGCGGGCGCATGCTTTGAAATTCATGCTTTGCTTCGAAGCCTCGTTGTCATGACCGAGGTACCCCTTGACTTGGGAAGACACGTAGGAGGGGTGATGTCCTTTCACCGGGGCTTGGGAAGAAGGATGTAGTAGGGGATGGGTAGGAGGGTGTCATGTGGTAACCCCATGGAGACATGTAAGAATAGGAACTAGTTTATAGTCATGCAAATGGACAAAATTTCATGCAGTTTAACGTCTTACTACAGGGACGTTTGACATTTTTACTTGTGAGGACTAGTAGGGGAGAATCAACACGCTCGTCATTTGAGAGTTAGTACCCCGAAGGGTTTGCCCCGAGTGGTTTGTCTCGAGACCTGAGGGCATGTTTAAGGTCGTGCCTCCGAGACCATATGTTGTGCAGTTTAATGCCATGCCACTAAGACGCGTGCTATAGTTTAGAGTCATATAGCTTAGATCATGGCTATGCAGTTTAAATTCATACAATTAGGACCATTTAGTTTAAGGTTGTGCAACTAGACCTCCGCTATGGTTTAAGGTTGTATAGTTTGGACCATGCAGTTTAGGGTTGTGCATCTAAACTGTGGTGTTTGAGCAAACCTTCAATTTGAATTGCCTTGTCAACCATCTTAGCGAACGTATTGGGCCATGATGAAGTGACATAACGAGCTAATTATAGGTGCATCCCGTTTATGCAATACTCTATCTCTCGAGGCTCACCTATCGATGTGGCCAGATTACACCACCTTTTGATGTCCTTGATCACTGGCTTGTGTGGCTTTTGTTTCACCTCCAAGAGTTCAAAGAGTTACACTTTCGTTTCTATGTCCCAGAAGCGCTTAAGGAACTCTTCCTCCATTTGTACCCATGATGAGATTGACCCTGGTAGTAACCGAGGTACCATTTGAATGTTGCTCCTGTAAGGTTCCCACAAATTGCTGAAGCAGTAGGTTCACATTGTTCACTGTATTTCCACAAGCTGCAATGAAATGGGCTATGTGTTGCTGTGATGAGCCAGCACCGTCAAACTTGGGGAAGTTGATTCTTTGATAGCCCGATGGAAATGGAGTTTGGTCAACATACGCTGACTAATGATTTTGATAGCGATTCAGCCCTTCCATCACTGAGATATTGTACTTTTCAATGCTTCAGCTACCATGCCTTTCACTAGTTCTCCATTCTCGACCTGAGTCGGTGGGGAAGAGACCAGTAATGTGCGAGGCGAGGGTGGGAGTGCCTCTTCTTTTGATGGTGCTATTTGGACGATGAGGCAAGGTGCTTGAGAGACAGTAAAGAGGGCTTGGTGCCTCGAGGGGGTACGAGACACCAATACCTCTTAGCACAAAGTTTCAATTGTTTCATCTTTTGACCTCATCTCAACTCTTAATTGCTGTAATCTGGCCTTGAGTTGCGCAATCTCGTTTCCATAGGATTTTAGTACTTCGTCGATCACTATAGCTTCAAAAGTTGCCATACTTGAGGACTCTTCTTGTATTTGCCCGTTACATGCCTCGAAGCTCAGAATCTTGGATTCGACTACTGCTGCTTTAACAACATTATTGGCGAAGATCATTGGGCCTTCCCTCAGGCCTACTTCATTTTCCAAGGCTTGGGTGTCCTCATCATCTAATGAGAATGTGAAACTCCCAAAAGAAAATGAGGTCACATCATCGTCATTGAGGGAGCATTTTTTAAGATATCGGAAGAACATGCGATCGTCCTCATAAGGAGCCACGACGCTTTAAAGACATGGAGCCCATATGGTCAGCCTCATAAAGACTCAGAGTGTCTTCAGAAGCTGGAGGCCCTATTTCGTTGGAGTGGTCAGCGAAGGGAATGTTGACCATCTCATCCTCCATTCGGGAATGATTTTCCACGAACGAGAGTGACGAGCTCTCGTCAGAGGTAGGAATCATTGGGTGGATGAGGATGAGGGATGTGGTCGCATCAGAATTGGGCTCTTCATCACTCAATGGGAATGTTAAACCCTCATAAGACAAGGCCGTACTATTATTGCCAAGAGCACACATGCGACACGCATGACATGGGGGAAGCATGCAACTGGCTTTACATGGAATCACTGTGCCTTCAGGGTATAGAGGAGTTATTTCAATGGGACTGTTAGCAAAGGGGAAGGGGTTCTCATCATTGGAAGAGAAGCCTTCGATCACTTTCTTTACTTTGTCCCTGAGCTCGGCCTTCAATTTCTCGGCCTCCCGGCCACATTTTCGAGCTTGACCTTGATTTCCCTTCTTCATGGCCTGGTAGTACTGCCGTCAAGCGAAGGTTAGTTGTTCTTCCAACCCACTCTTCTGATTGCCCTTGGAACGGGGTGTAGTTCTAAATCCGTGCGTGTGCACAAGGTGCAAAGGTGTGCTATAGGAGGGTGAGGGGATTGGCGCATGTGCGCCTCCTACAAAAGGACTTTGAGTGACCTGGTGGTCAACCCAGGCTCAAGTAGCGTGTTTGGCCTTAAGAGGTCTGGTGCCCTGAGCATGTGAGTGTGATGGAATGGTCATGTGATCATCGCTCACGGAACGAGCAAGCATGTGCTGGGAGGGGGTACTAGGAGGTTCTCACTTGTGTGCTCAGGTAAATGTTAGCAACATGGCTGCCCCGAGCGGTGCAGTGTATATGCAAGGGGTGTGCAGGGCTGGTCCGAAGAAGAGTTGAACCCTGACAGGGTTCCGAGGTAACCTGAAGGTTGCCCCGGGTATGTGCAGGGCCAAGTTTAAGAAAACCCAAACCCTGACAGTATCCCGAGGTAACCTGTAGATTGCCCCGGGTAGTGCAGTATGCATGTGAAAGGGGTGCAGGGCTAGGTCCAAGGAGACCCGAACCCTGACCGTCCATTGAGGTAACCTGAGAGTTACCCCAATTGGTGGAGTGTGCATGCAAAGGAGGTGCAAGGCCATGTCTAAGAAGATCATGTCCGAGGTAACCTGAGGGTTGCCCCAAGGTGTGAAGTAAAGAAAGAGGAGAGAGAAATAATGTAGGTGATAAAGGGCTTGTGCTAGCTATGTCATAAGAAAGAGGAGAGAGAAAGCATGCAGGAAATGGCTCCCACTGGCTGTGAAAAAGGAAAAGAAAAAGGCTTGCACCGGTTGTGATAAAAGAGAAGAAAATAGAGAGGAACCCAACTGGTGCTAGGCTTGCGCCGGTTGTGACAAAAGAGAATAAAGAGAGAGAAAACCCAGCTGGTGATAGGCATATGCCGGTTTTGATAGAAGAGAAGAAAGAGAGAAAATGTAGTCGATGATAGGCTTGCACCGATTGTGACAAAAGAGAAGAAAGAGAGAGAAAACCCATCAGGTAATAGGCTTGCGTCGGTTGTGACAGAATAGAAGAAAGAGAGAGAAAACCTGGTCGACGCTAAGCTTGCACCGGTTGGGCTAAGGTTTGGCTCACTATTCATGTCCCAGTAGCAGGAAGGCATCACACCAGGCGATACGTCTATCATGCGGGAATGGAGAAAGAGAAGCAAGGAATGAGGGAGATGATAGACCAGAGGAGGAAGAGAGATAAAGATAAAGATGAAAAGAAGAGAGAGAAAGATATAAATAAGAAAAAAGGAGAGAGAGAAAGATAAAGATGAGAAAAGAAAGGAGAGAGAAAGATAGAGATGTGAAAAGAGGAGAGAAAAAGAGGGGAGGAGAGACACAGAGAGGAGGAAAAAGAAAAGAGGAGAGAGAAAATTACCTTATCAAAAGGTACCAACCCCTTTCTTCTCTCTCCTCTCTCTCTCTCCAAGACACACCAATGAACTCAAGGAAAAAGAAAAATTTTATTGAATCAAAGAAAGTTGAACCGAATGTTTTTTTACAATGAAGCTTTGTATGTTTATATAGAATTAGGCCTAAACATGGGTGGACACCTAAAAACTACCTAAAATTGAAGATAATTATAATTTAATTGAATTAAAAGAAATTCTAAAAATGGGTGCAAAAGGAATTTACAGCAGCTTCGATGCCTCTATGTGTGAAATCTAACCATTCATCATATGCGAGGTTCAAACCAGATATAGACTCAGACCTTACGCACATAATGTAAATGGTTTCGTGTTGAACGGGTATGTGAGCACCTTGATTTTTTCGCTCGAGTGAGGGGTGCTGCTGCTGAACTTTCTGCCACTTTCTTCGAGAATTAACAACTTCTATATAGTTTTTCTCCTTGCTCGGGCATCGTCATGGGGTGTATCATATATCGCAATGCTCGTCTTGATGAGACGAACTGGCTCACAAAATTTGAGCGCGATCAGACTTGGAATGAGGCCCCAAAAATCACTGTTGTGACTGTGAAAATAGCCACATTTAATGGTTTTTTGGTAAAAGGTGGCCACCTAAGAATAGTGTGCGGCCTACCCCTTTTTGGTATTTTGCCCATAACTTTGTCTTAGAGTACCCGATTAAGTTGAAACATGACCCAAAGGGTTTTCGACCGTGCCAAATCCAATGGTGTGGTACCACAACTATTTGATGCATCGAAAATATAGTTCTGGTTACAGGCTCCATTTCAGCGTGCAAGAGGCCAATTTTTTTAAAATTTTTTCTTTTTGTTCACTGCCTTAGACATTTCTAATCGTATTAAAACTTGGAAGGTGGCCTTTTGGAGTGCTTATGAAGATCTTGACTAATTCTGGGGCCATTCTGAGACTGTCAAATTTTCCAATGTTTTGTAGGCTTTATTGACCTGCTTCCTCTTTATTCGGCATCAGGGACCAAGGTGCTAAAAAATGCATTCAAACAGCTCATCCCACCAAATTTCATGCTTCAAGAGAAGTGAGAAGGACAACAATCAGAAAAATTCCTTTGGCTTTATTACTTTTTTCTTCCGAGCCACATGACCACGTGAACGCCGAGGAGATTCACGTAATGGTGCAAGTAGAATGCTTAGATGTAGGGATGCATTGTTCGTGGGTCCTTCCGTTGAGACTTTAGTGGGAAAAGAGACTTTTTTGAGGGTCCGTATTGAAGTCCTCACCCTCGTGTGGACTATTTTGATTCTGAAGCTGAGGATTTTATACGGACCTCGTTAATCCAAATCGAGCCCGTCAGACAATTGAGTGCTGTGTCAAAGGGCGTTGTTCCCATTTGGTTTGGGTTTTTTTGTCTAGGATAGACAACAAAAGATCCTTTAGTCGGATCTCGTCTGCGTTTTGCACCAGTTGTTCCTTGGCCAGTAGAGTACCTTAGTTTATCGAGGTGACCAGCTTTGGGTATAACCCCTGCTCACTGCTTTGGAGGTCGAAAGTCATGGCTGACTTAGCCTTCTTCGGGAGTCTTTTGGTTTGTTGAAATGATTTCCTTGATGGTTTGCTGAAGAGCCTTTGGTTAGCACTGATTGCTGCTACACCAGGTTTACTTTTGACAATCAGGACACCTCTGTGGGCCCCGTCTGCTGTGTTCAGTTCGGGGGCATTTTATTTGTCGGTCCTGAAACTCTGGGCCTGTCGGCTAGAGGGAATTGTGGCGAGGCAGATTGAAGTCTCTAGCAAGTTTGTCCTAATTTTATCAGTTTCTTGGCTTCGTAGTCGCCTTTATCATTTTTAGAGTGTGCTTGTGACCTCGTGGGATAGTGTTCTTCCTCATGAGACTTGTCTTGCCGTCTGGGAGAGTATTCTGTCCTTCGAGTCCTTTTTGCTAATAGACTCAGGCTGTTGGCCTTGAAGCTCATATTTTTGGGGTTCTGGTATCGTGACACCAAGGATTTTTCTTTTTTAAGTGAGGGCTGAAGCCGCTTATTGAGGCGGGTGCCGCATCACCTGTTTATTGGTCCAAGCATCCTTTGCGGATTTTAACTTGAACTTGAGAAGCGGCACCGTAGAGACAGTTTTCACCAAATACCCTTTATTTGGGGTTCTTTTACCCATGACCTTTCGGCCATCTCCACCTTTATTCTTCCATTTTTTACTCATGGTCCCCTTTTTGGGTTTTCACTATGCCCAGGTTTTTATTTGCACGGAAATCTTTTACTCATAGTTTCATGACCAAGCCCGTCCATCATTTTTACTCATGGCGTTCTCTTGTTTAAGTTATACACCATGCCCATTATTTCATTCATTTTTTTTGTGTAGGCGTGTTTAAAGTCTTGCCTTCCGAACCCGCGCAAAGTAGTTTTATCGTCATGCGGTCAGGACAAGCACTATGGTTTTAAGGTCGCACAGCTGGACCGTTGTGGTGATGAACAACAGTATATGAAGGCCATGGAGTGAGTATGGTGGTGGTTTTATCTCACTTTTGGGGAGATGGCACAAGGCTACCTATGAAAGATGTAAGATGTGTGAATGGTGGGTGACAAAATGGTGACCCACTATCTTATGATGAGTATAGGTGGCGGGATGATTCCCCATTTTGTGAACGCGGGTGAGACTCACTGGTGAATGGTGGAGGATGGCGAAATGAATGGACTCATTAGGGAGGTAGTGATGGTGGTGCACGCGCACGAATGGGTCGGTTAGGGAAGTCGCGCACGAAGATGCACGTAAAAGGTGTGTGTGCATATGTGGGGGTGAGTTTATGGTCATACCTCAAGGACCTGTACAAAACAGTTTATCATCATGTAGCCAGGATGTGCACTATGGTTTAGATTCATATAGCTCGGACCATGGTTATGCAGTTTAAAGTCATGCCATTAGGACCATGTAGTTTGAGGTCGTGCACCTAAACCTCCGCTACATTTATGGTCATATAAGTTGGACCGTGGTGCTAAGACTGTTAATGTCATGTGGTTAGGACGTATACTATAGTTTTAATGTCATGTAGCTTGGATCGTACGGTTTAGAGTCTTGCGGCTTGGACTATGCAGTTTAAGGTCGTGCAACTAGACTTCCACTACAGTTTAAGGTCACATAATTTTGACTATGTAGTTTAAGGTTGTGCAACTAGACCTCCACTACAATTTAAGGTCATATAATTTTGACTATGTAGTTTAAGGTCGTGCAATTAGACCGAGGCTGTGTAGTTTAAGGTCATGCAACACGGACCATCGCGTGGGTCACCATGTAGGTGAATATCCACGGGGAATAGTTATGTTGATAGCAATCTTACCCTTTGGGGATAAAATCGTTAAGGCTACACATAAATCGAGAGCTTTTTAGATGGAGATGGTGGCCCTACGAGTGGCAAACGTTGTTGGGTACTAGGAGGGTAAGTGTGACTCCCTGAGGATAAAAGTCAGCAAAACCAGATGGGAAGACCGACTTCAATGGGGAAAAGGGGAAAAAAGTAGGTCCTTTATATCCTTGAGGACATAATAACTAGGTGTGAGACAAACCCACTGGGGGTTGCAGCAGTAAAAATGACCCTAACTCCGCTGGGGATAATAAGCTACAACACAAGTACGACTCTCCTACTGGGGATGAGAAGTCATCATCTGAGATTGAATGACATAGGTACCACTTTACTGGGGATAGTATGTCATAGTCAAGGTGCACTTTACTGGGAATAACAGTAATAGGACACACACGGCTTTCACCTGGGGTGTGCGACAATACACTGTTTTAAACCGTAGCCGACGGCAGGTGCAGTGACCATCACCTCCCGGCAGGTGCAGTGACCATCACCTCTTGAAAATGCAGCCGATGTTGAGAACAACCAACACTAATTCTTTGACCAGTCAACCGGTGCTGGAGTTGTTAAAAACACAGCCGGCGCTGAGGACAGCCCGTGCTATTTCTTGCTCACAGACGACGCTTGGTCGCTGAGCACACAGCCGGTGCTAGGTCACTGAGAACACAGCCTACGCTAAAGTTACTAACACAGCCGGCACTGAAGCCACCAACAACACTACCAGGCTGTGTCTTTTAGATAACATAGTCGATGCTGGGTGTGGGCTAGTGATTGGTCTCCGACCCGAGCCCGATCAGGTCCTAGATTTTGTTAGAATGGGATTTTTCAAGCGACGATGGGACTTTCCTTAGGCCTCATGTCAAGGACCGACCCAGCTGGGATTCCCAGTTTGTGAGGGACATTTGAGGGAAGGATTGGCGATATAAAGGGGTAAACCCTCATTTCACCGCTTCTCACTGAAGGTAAAAAAGACTTAAGAAAAAATTTAACGGTCAGAAGAGGGTTCACTGTGGAAGCTTTTGGCAAACAGTTGGTGTTCGGGCAAGGGTTAACAAGAGATTTGGCAGCAAGCAGGGGAGGTTCCGGGCGAACAAGGAGATGCACAAAGAGAAAGGACGGAGGCTCAGTTGAAGTTGCAAGAGCTTCTGATTGACACAGGGGGTTTTTCAGGGAAACTCCAGCTGTGCTTTTTTTTTTTAGGGTCCTGGCGAAAGAAGAAAGAGACGATAGTTGCAGCAGTAGGCTTCCCAAGAATTTTTGATAGTTTTAGCAATTTTCCAGCAGGTGCACGTGGTTTCCTGGTGTTTTGGGAAAGAGTTGTAGAGGTTTTCTGGCATCAGAAGGGGAGTTCCGGCTAGAAACCGAAGAGTCAGGGGAACAGACCATCACTGAAGGTGGACGATTACAGGGAAGGCGAACGGTTCGCCTCGAAAATCATGTAACCCTCGAGGAGGCGAAGGGTTGCCATCCACACGTGCGAGACATGTGTCAAGCAAGATAGCAGAACATGGCGACAATCATCATGTGGCATAGGAAGGCTCGAGGTGTCACGTGTAGAATTCGTGGAACATGTGAAAGATTTGAACACTGTCGGCGCTAAATGTTCGCAAACACAGCTGGCTCTAAACATTATTATAGGCAACTGGCTCTAAGCATTAGCTGACGCAATCAGTGCTAAGCGTTGACAGACACAGCTGGCGCTAGGCATTAACTAATGCAATTCACGTTCAGCATTAGCTGACAAAATCGACACTAAGCATTGACAGACAAAGCGGGCGGTGTTAAGCTTTGAGTGCACAGCCGACCCTAAGCATTGGCAGACACAGCCGGCGCTGGGTCTTTTAAAAAAACAGCCGGTGCTAAGTTTTTGAAGTCACAGCCGGCGATAAGCTCTCGTAAACACAACCGGTGCTAAACTTCTGGAAACTCAGCCGACGCTAGGTTTCTACTGTTACTGCCAGTACTCAGCTACTGGAGACACAGCCGGCACTTACCAATTTCAATTTGAGAGTGAATCATTAAGCCCTTTTATAATGGCTGAATCTTCTTAGCGAATTCCTGATGTCAAGAACCTTCCAAGTGGCGGAGAGGTCGGTGCTGATAACTTTACCGACGAGGCTTTAATAAGGCGGGAGCCCATTTGGTTGACAAGGCCAGTATGCAAACCAGAGTGGCCTCTCAGTGTCACTTTTATTACTGACCTAGTTTGCTTTGAAGTCCGCAAGGGCAATGACGGCAACGTCAATATTGAAGAAGGGGTGGCGCTCCTTCACTGTATGCACCGGAATATAGCTTCTATGGAGAACTTAGCCAGCCTAGGAAAGCGAATGGTGAAGACAAAGGGAATAATATGGTCGGGAAAAGGCCTTCGTATACAGGGGGAGCACCTATGTTTGAAGGGATACTCTTCCTGAACTGCCAAGGTGTTACGATCGCATGGCAACATTTATGAACGTTCTTCTCTACTAGTAGTGGTCCAATGCTTCGGCAGCTACTATGATCGATGTTCCAATACGGTAAAGGTACTACTGGAGACATGGAGCCATGTTAGCAACACCTGACTTCTTGGGGGTGGGGAAGTAGGAATCTCATTGTTAGATCTTCATTTCATTGGTGGCCTTCCATTGATCGGGGCCATGTATGACGAGTTCATTCCTTAGAACTCAGTCATCTTTGGTGGTGCTAGCTTGGGGGAAGAAGAGTCGCCCACTAGTCTACAAAAGATTTTCGAGGTTTACCAATTGCTCTATGCCCAATCTAGCACTGGTAGGGTAACCTTCACCAAATGGGTGAAACTATTTTGTGGGGACTACCCTGAAGGGGGTCGAGGTACTCCAAGGGGAAAAGGGAAGGCATTTATAAAGGCGATGCCTCTCGCCTATCAATCTAGGACCGGCGATGATAGCGTCTTCTTGGCCACATATTTGGCCTTATTTTTGTGCAAGTTCGTGCTCCCTAGAGGGCGTGAGTATGCCCTTGCTCAACCAGTCTTGTGTAATATTTACCACAACTTGAGTGCCATCTCTCATGGAAAGGCTTACAAAGGCAAAGAGGGAGGGAATGACATTGTAGGAGGAGAGGCATTTCCTAGGGATTTTATGACTCCATTCCCCATCCATTACGTATACGAGTGGCTAGGGGCCTATTTCCCTACCACTTATCTGAGGAACCAGGGCACAAGGGACAAATTGTGGCCCATCTTTATGAGGATTGTTCTATCTTTCACAGCCCAAGGGAAGCACGGGGGTTATTCAGGAATGACTCTTCGGATATGCGGTGGGTCCCATTTCCAATTAGGAGCTTCACTGATCGTGATTTTATTGATGAGCTGAGGAAGGAGCTAGACAACACTTCAACAACCATCAGGGAACTCATGTTCATCCTGAGCATTAAGGGAGGAGATCTACCTTATCACACTCTGCACAGTGCTAGATTAGAAGGGTATTTCCCCCACTGCTTTGCTCGTCAGCATGGGCTCGATCAGAGCTGCCCCTTCTCCGTGTTTTTCGAAAAGCGCCGGGGCAAGGTGAACATGGGGAAACGAAAGAGCTTGGGACTCTGCACGAGTGCTGGTTGCCGTAACACATACGGACCCCTTAGTCCACATGTCTAGAAATGACAGAGATCAGCATGTGTGTGTTACCTCACTTCAGTAGGAGGGTTCGAATGACTGAGGCTTATGCTAACTGGTGGACAATTACCAGCAAATGATATTGGGATGCTAATCACCCTTCGAAAGGGGAGAACGGTAACTAGCGTCTGGATACAAAGCAGAGGAGACTCGTGGATACTCCTGCTCTTGACGAAGTTTTTGTCTTGGAATATCCCTCTAATCAGCAAGCTTTAGGGATTCCATTTGAGATAGCGGCCGATGACACCTGGCCAGAATTTCTTACAATGAAGATGAGAACTGTGAGCATTTTTGAAAATCTTAGTTCCATCTTCAAGTGGAATGATGGCTAAAAGGTCTCAGGTTATGAAGTGTGTCCCATTCAGGACTTGAACGCACAGATCGGGAGCTGTCCTCTTAGTAGGATGGCTGGAGGCCCTTACAAAGGAGGAAGTTATGAAGCGGTTGTTCCTCCTCCGGAAGGGGGAAAGAAAAGGAAACACTCCGCTCCTATCGGCACTCATGCACCGGCTCAAGTTAGTGAGCGTACTTGAGGAATTGGGGTGCTAAACTTCTTGTGATCTCAGAACCAGGAGGTAGTTGTTCCTCCTTTGATCATTTAACAACTCCCCTAATGTCACCTTCTGCACTTTCTCCACCATCATCTGTCTCTCCTATATTATTCTCTTCCTCTTCAGAGACTGAAGCAAATGACTGTCACCCTTCTGAGCCCATTGTTATTGCCTCTGATCGGGAAATCCCTCCAGATCTTGGGGAGGTATTTTTAAGTCGAAGGCTAGCTCCGGAGTCAGAGCTGACTCTGATGGAGATTGACAAGGCTGAAGGGTCTGAAACAAATGCTCTAGGGAGGGAATCTGATGCTGATGTGGCCTTTGTGTGGTTATGTGCCTCGATCTCGCCCTCCGAATCTCTGGGGGATCGGGCAGCTCATGTCTCAGCTTTCGAGGAAGACCAGGGACATTCGTGAGATCGCTCTCCCAGAAACCTCATTTGAAAACAGGGGCAAGTGTTACCATCCGGTGAGAGAGGAATTTAAAAGGTGGGTTCGGGACTTACTTGGGCTGACTCGCGTGGGCACCCTCTTAGATCACGAAGAAAGCCCCCCAGTAATAAAATTGGTTTGCAATCACCTCCCTTGGCTCGTATTCTTCTTATTTTCTGCTTTTCTGTAATCACAAACATATATGGCAAAGGTTACGGGATAAGTGGGTCAGACCTCACCCTTTTCCCCTCTGATGAATGTACATAAGCATGTGCATTGAAAAAGAAGAAAGAAAGATGAGGAGGGAGAAGAATTCGACCAAGCGAGAGGATTTAGAGCAATAACTAGCCTCATGGATAATTGGCATAACGTGGTAGCGAAACAGGCTTGTAACTGACACTGGCTCACGAGATTACTACAAGACGTTATTACCAATATCAACTAGCTAGGCACAATGGTTTATCTGTTGTGGCATCAAAGTGGGCCAACTGATTATGGAGAAACATTAAGGCTAGACGACAGGACTACCATGAGTGGCTAACCTCAATCCCTTTAGTCGAACGAAAGAGTAGCAGAGTAGAGGTTAAAAAGAAGAAGGGAACAGACAAAAGGACAGAGAAGAAGGAAGAAAGGAGGCAGAAGAAGGGATAAAAGATGTAGTTGGTGCCAACACTGTCGACTGTTTTAGAAGACTAGAGAAAGAGGAAAAGAACAACTGGCACTAGGTCTCACGAATTCACAAAAGAAGAGAGAGAAAGCCAACTGGTGCAAGGTCTCACCAGTTGCCAGGAGAAGAGAGAAAAGGCCAACCAGTATTTGGTCTCGCCAGTTGACAAGAGAGAGAAGACCAATCGATGCTATGTCTCGCCGACTGGTAGAATAAGAGAGAGAAGACCAATTGGAGTTGCGTCTCGCCAACTGATAGAAGAGAAGAGAGAAGACCAACTGGCGTTAGGTCTCGTTGGCTAATAGAAGAAGAGAAGACCAACCGGTGCTAGGTCTCACCGACTGATAAAAGAAGAAAAGACCAATTGGTGTTAGGTCTCGTCGATTGATAGAAGTGAAGAGAGAAGACCAATCGATGCTAGGCCTTGCCAACAAATAGAAGAGAAGAGAGAAGACCAACCGACGTTAGGTGTCACCGACTGATAGACAAAGAGGGAGAAGAAGAGAGAGAAAGAGAGAAGAGAGAGAAAGAGAGAGAGAGAGAGAGAGAGAAAGAAGAAAGAGAAAGGAGAGAAAGAAGAGAGAGAGAATAGAGAGAAGAGAAGAGAGAGGGGAGGAGAGAGAAAGAGAAGAGAGGGGAGGAGAGAGAAAGTTGCCTGCCTAAAGGATACCCCCTTTCTTCTCTCTCTCTCTCCAAGACGTACTCATAAGCTCAAGCAAGGAATCAAAATTTCTATTCAATCTTCTCCAAAAATCAGCTGAAGACCGAGTTTTTTTTTGTCATTCTCGTCCTTTTTTCTAGGTCCTTTTACAATGAGGCAGTGCTTGTTTATATAGAGTTGTGTCCAAACATGGGTGGATTGATCAAGACTTAATTATTGAAAATTGAGATTTAGTTGAATTAAAAGATATTCAAAAAGAAAATTGTTGTGCTTCAAGAGAAGAGAGAAGGACAATCATTTAGAAAGTCTCTTTTGGATTTTAATTTTTTTCTTCCTAGCCACATGACCACGTGAACACCAAGGAGATTTACGTAATGGTGTAACTAGGCTGCTCAGACGTAGGGCATTGTTCGCGGGTTCATTCATGGAGACTTTAGGGGGAGAAGAGACTATTTTGGGGAAATTCTTTTGCTGCTACACCAGGTTTTCTTTTTGCGATCAGAGTACCACTATTGGTCTCGTCTACCAAGTCCACCCGGAGGCAGGTTCTATTAGCTGACCCTGAAGGTCTGGTCGTGCCAGCTAGGTGAGCTGAAGTCTTCACCATGGCTTTGTTTTTTTCTTCCTTGAAAGGAGGATGACTAGACTACTTTATTGCCTAGTCTCGTGGAGAGAAGGGTCTATAATAAAAGAAAGAGAGAGCATGCACATTTCATGCATGAGGAGAAGGTCCATAAGAGAAGAAGAAGGCATGCATACTCCATGCTTGGGGAGAAGGTCCATAAGAGAAGAAGAAGGCATGCACACTCCATGCATGGGGAGAAGGTCTATAAGAGAAGAAAAAGGCATGCACATTTCATGAATCGGGAGAAGGTCCATAAGAGAAGGAAAAGGAATGCATACTCCATGCATGAGGAGAAGGTCCATAAGAGAAGGAGAAGGCATGCATATTTCATGCATGGGTAGAAGGTCCATAAGAGAAAGAGAAGGCATGCACACTCCATTCATGGGGAGAAGGTCCATAAGAGAAGGATAAGGCATGCATACTCAATGCATGGGGAGAAGGTTCATAACAGAAGAAGATGGCATGCACAATTCATGCCTGGGAAGAAGGTCCACAAGAGAAGAAGAAGGCATGCATACTCCATGCATGGGGAGAAGCCCCATAAGAGAAGAAGAAGGCATGCACATTTCATGCATGGGGAGAAGGACCATAGGAGAAGGAGAAGGCATGCATACTCCATGCATGGGGAGAAAGTTCATAAGAGAAGAAGAAGAAGGCATGAACATTTCATGCATGGGGAGAAGGTCCATAAGAGAAGGAGAAGGCATGCATACTCCATGCATGGGGGGAGGGTCCTTGAAGAAGGATAATGACTGAGCTACGTTGTAACTCACCCTTGAACAAGAATGTCGACCGGGCTACCTGTTCACCCAGTACTGAAGAAGGATGTTGATTGGCCTACTGTTCACCCAAAACTAAAGAAGGATGTCGACTAGGCTACCTGTTCACCCAGGACTGAAGAAGGATGTTGACTGGGCTACATATTCACCTAAGATTGAAGAAGGATGTCGATTGGGCTAACTGTTCACCTAGGACTTAAGAAGGATGTCGACTTGGCTACCTATTCACCCAAGACTGAAGAAGGATGTTAATTGGGCTACCTGTTCACCCAGGACTGAAGAAGGAAGTCGACTGGGCTACCTGTTCACTCAGGGCTGGATAGGATGTCGACTAGGCTACCTATTCACCCAGGAGTGAAGAAGGACATCGACTGGGCTACCTTTTCACCTAGGACTGAAGAAGGATGTCGACTGGGCTACCTATTCACCCAAAACTGAAGAAGGATGTCGATTGGGCTACCTATTCACCTAGGACTGAAGAAGGACGTGGGCTGGGCTACCTATTCACCCAGGACTGAGGAATGAGATGAGGGGGGATTTTAACATCTACACCCTGCTGGACGTCTTGATGATGAAGGGAGTGTTGACTGGGAACGTCTGTGGAAGCGAACGTTGAATCTAGCTGATTTAATTATTATGAGCGCCCTTTGCGGGTTTTTCACTTAGATTGGGGAAGTGGCACCATAGAGATGGTTTTCACTAACTTCATTTTATTTGGGGCTCTTGTACCCGACCTTTCAGTCATGTCCATCCTTTTTGTCCATTTTTACTCATGATCCCCTTTCGGGTTTTCAACGTGCCCAGTTTTTATTCACAGAACTTTTTACTCATGCTTTCGTGACCATGCCCATCCGTAATTTTTACTCATAGTGTCCCTTGTTCAGGTATACACCATGCCTGTTATTCTTTTATGTATATTTTTTTTTGTGAGGCGTGTTTTAAGGTCATGCCTCCGGGACATGCGCGAAACAGTTTAACGTCATCCGACCTGGACGTGCACTATGGTTTAAGGTCATACAGCTGGACCGTAATGGTGATGGATGATAGTCTATGAAGGCCATCGAGTGAGTATGGTGGTGGTTTGACTCACTTGGGGAGATGGCTTGAGGCTACCTATGAGAAATGGGTGATGTATGAAATGTGAGTGGATGATGGTGACCCAATAACTTACAATGAGTTTGGATGATGAGATGGTTCGTCGTTTTTGTGAGCATGGGTGAGACTCATTAGGGACTGATGTATGGTGATGAAATAAATGAAATCACTGGGGAGATAATGAAGGTGATGCGTGCACACTAACAGGTAGGCTAGGAAAGGCATGCGTGAAAGTGCACGCAGAGGCGTGTGCGCATATGTAGGGGTGAGTTTTTTGGTCATGCCTATGGTACCTGAGCAAAGCAGTTTATCGTCATGCGGCCAGAACGTGCACTATGGTTTAAGATCATACAGCTGGACCGGTTATGTAGTTTAAAGTCATACAACCAGGACCATGCTGTTTAAGGTCGTGCAACTTGACCTCCGCTACAGTTTAAGGTAATATAGTTTGGACTGTGGTTATGTAGTTTAAGGTCGTACAGCTAGGACCATGGTTATGCAGTTTAAAGTCATGCAACTAGGACCATGAAGTTTAAGGTGATGCAATTAAACCTCCGTTGCAGTTTAAGGTCATATAGTTTGGACCATGGAGTTTAGGGTTATGCATTTAGACCAGGGCTATGCCGTTTAGGGTCATGCAGCACAGACCGTGGTGTGCATCGTCATGTAGGTGGACCTCCATGGGGAATAATCTGACTCCCTGGGGATAAAATAGTTAAGACCATTCACAAATTAAGGGCTAGGTGGAAATGGTATCCTGATGAAGGATGACCAGCAAAAATGGACCTTCTTGTGGTTTTTAAAGTGAGTAAGGCACTCTCTGGGGTGAAGGATGCGACTTTAACACCGGTAACCCAAATCCCTGAGGATAAGGTAGCTTAGTGTGAAGCTGATCCGTTGGGTATTGGGAAGGCGATTATGACCCTAACTTCATTAAGGATGAGGGGCGGCAGTATGGGCCTGACTCCTAGTGGGGGATGAGGGATAGCTCATGACTGCATTGGGGAGGTCATAGTTTAGGTGCAACGGCGTGGGTGCAAGTCCACTAGGGATGACACATCCTGGCTTTGGGTGTAACTCCATTAGGGATAATGGTGGGGCATACACTGCTTGAAATACAACTGGCACCATGTGTAGAGTTGATGGTTTATTCTACTATTCATCCCGCGTTGAATTCTCAACACACAAACGGAGCTGTTCAGCTGGCGTTGTGAATGACTTGTGGTATTATCTAAAGACAATCGACGCTGAGTTAACCGGTGCTGGGGTCATTTTGGAGACACACCCGACGCTAAGCCAACCGGCGCTAAGCTTGTATCTGGAAACACACCAAGCGCTAAATCAACCGGCGCTAGGGTTGTATTTGGAAACACCCCAGGTGATAAGTCAACTGATGCTAGGGTTGTTTGGAAATTCTCCCAGCGCTGCGTCAACCGACGCTAAGGTTCTATTGGGAAACACCCCCGGTGCCAAGTCAACCGGTGGTAGAGTTGTTTTTGGAAACACACCTGGCACTACGTCAACCGGCACTGAGGATGGATCGATGAGTGTTACCTTGGGCCTTGTGTCGAAGCCTGACCCGGCTTATTGTCGCTTGGCTTCCCTTGGACGTGCAACTGGTATTACGAGTTTGTGAAGGGCTTTTTAGGGCAGTGTAGTTTATATAAGAGGGTAAAACCCCTTTTTTCCCTTATTTTTCACCAAGGATAAAAACTTATGCAAATTTTCTTTAACTGTAAGAAGAGAGTGCTCGGTTGAAGTTTTCAATGAGCAGTGGAACTTCAGCAACAGTCTCTGCAGGGAAGTTTCTTCGACAGGCAGCAGGCTTTCGGTCAAAGGTCTTGCAGAGAAGACCTTCATTGAACAAACTTCGCTAAGAATTTGGTGGGTTTGCAGAAAAGTAGCAGGGAAAAAGGAGAGAGCTTTTCGTGAATATTTCTGGGAAGTAGAGGAGGCTTTGATTATCATTTTTCTTTTGGGAAGAGGCAGGAAGCACATCAGCGAGTATTTTAACAAGTTTTGAGGCTTTCTGGGGGTTTTTAAGGGGTTTTCAAGCAATTGTCGATGTTTTCTGGCACTTTTGGGGTTTTTGGGGGGCTCAGGGGAAGTCTGCAAATGCCTTCCAGTGTGATTCTGCTGAAGTCCAGGCTAAAAAGATGGGCGAGAAGGTTTTCCAGTGAGTTTTCAGCCATGTGAGAGCAATTCTGGTGGAAGACAAACAGTCACTAGAGTTGGGCCAAAAGGCTGTAGGAGGTGAACCATTGTGGGGAAGTTGTACAGTTGCTGGAGGTGAACTGTCAACCTTGGAAATCGTGTGACCATTAAGGAGGTACGAAAACTTAAGTTTCAAAAAACAAGGAGTCTCGGAAGGCAATCATTCGTGATAGGGCCGACGCTAACAGGCGTGCAGCCGGTTCTAGGGCAACCGGCGTTGATGGTTTGGAGTGCTGACTCAACCAGCGCTATCCTCAAGAAAGGTGACCGACGCTATCCCTTAGGAGCACAACCGGCGTTGGCCTTTGGAGGACTCAGCCGGCGCTGGCCTCAATCAGCGCTGATCAGCACGTGTGGCTTATCACAACGCAAAGACTAACGCTCGCATGTGTAGGTAAGTCACGTGCGGGATTCACAGCGCTCGACGATGAGCTACGTATGGCGATGTCCATGGGCCAGCAAAAAGTGGCAAAGGATGGGGTGTGGCTGGTGGTACCTATTGAAAGCCAAATCTTCTAGAATAACAGTGGGGTCCATGTTGTTCTGTGGAAGGACATCCACTGTGAACAGGGCTTTCTTTCCATCATAGGTCAGCTCCTTGCCATGGCAGCAGCTCTTGTATGTTTGATATACATGTCGAATGAATCCTACGTCGTATGTTCGACATACACGTCATATGAGGTATCGGGCTTGTATGTTTGACATAGATGTCAGATGGACTGAGGCTAACTTCTTGGAGTGGCTCTGCTTTGTCTTCTGGCCTGTAACCATCCTCTTACTCGTCAAATGAATTAAAGCTAACCCACCAAGTGGTTTCGCTTCTTCTTCATGAGGAGGTCCTTCCTTTTGTGGGTTTTCTTCTTCCTCATGAGACATGCATTTGTTTTAGCCTGTAACCGTTCTTTTACTCTCAGATGCAAAAGCAAAAGCACAAGTTTTGGTTTGTATCCGTCCACTTATCCTCAGACGCAAGAGACTTGTAACCTCCCTAGTACTGGGTTCTTATAACTTGTAACTCAATTTTACTGCAATATAAAAAAAAAAAATTTGGCATTTTGTTTGGACTATCTCGCCTTTTTTCACGTTGAGTCCCTTTCTTCTGAATACACATCACGGATAGTACCTTTTTAGGTATCACCCGTTGATAGGGGACATCACCTCTTCTCCACCAGGATGTGCTAGTATGTAGGCTCCATTGGCGAGACCTTTTTTACTATAAAGGGACCTTCCCACTTAGGTTCAAACTTCCGACCTTCCCACTTAGGTTCAAACTTCCCTTTAAGCCGGCCATGCACAACAATAGGCCTCTTGATGGCTAAGACTAAATCACCACGGGTGAATGAACGGATCTTGACAAACTTGTCAATAGCCCTCTTCATTCTCCCTTGGTTGAGCCCAAAGTTCTGCTGAGCCTCTAGCCTCTTTCCATCGAGTGCATCCAGTTCTTGATACCGGAGCTCGAATCTCTCATCATCCATTATTCATAGCTACCAGAAATGAAGGGATTTTCATTTCGAGAGGTAAAACTGCTTCACCCCCATAAACCAGAGAATAACGAGTGGAATCAGTAGCATTTCGTATAGTAGTGCGATAAGCCCACAGTGCTTCGGGAAGCTTCTCATGCCACTTCTTCCTTGTTTTTTATACTGACCTTCTTAAAACATTGCATAGAGTCTTATTGAAAGGCTCAGCTAACCCATTCACCCGAGGGTGGTACATAGTCGAGTACCTCCATTCGAAACCAAACTGGTTAACTAGGCGATCAATGTGATGACTCTTAAATTTAGCGCCATTGTCAGATATGATTCGGTCGGGCACTCCGAATCGGTATATGATATGATGTCGAACAAAGTAGCCCACCACTGTCCCAAGAACTTGCTCAGCCCACTAGAGAATTAATCTACTGCGGCTAGAATAAAACATGGCCCATTGTGGAAGGGGGTCAATGGGCCCTCCGATATCCATACCCCATTATGAGAAGGGCGATGATGCAACTATAGGGTGTAAGGGCTCTAGAGGCTGGTGAATAAGGCAGGAGTGTATTTGGCATACGTGGCACTTTTTAGCGTAGCTTAAGGAATTAGTGATCATGGAAGGCCAATAGTATCCCAACCTACATATTCGCTCATAGAGCTTAGGACCAGACTGGTGCAGCCCACAAATGCCAGAGTGGACTTCTTCTAACACCTTATTTGCCTCTTGGATGTCGACACATCTCCAAAGAATGCCATCAAATTACCACCTAAAGAGAGCAGTATCTTCGAGGAGGGTATACTTGGTGGACATTGAACATATACTATTACATTCAACAGGATATTCCGGGAGCCTGCCTTGTTTTAGGAAACTAGTAATGGGGGCTCTCCAAGATGGAAGATTGGGTCAAAGAATTGTGGTTCTTAATTTTGACCCTCAGTTCCTTGACTCTGTGCTATTTCTTGTTCAGTTTTGATTACTTCTTTGGCCGATAGAAGTGCTCCAATTAGATAAGGAGGGCACTTGGGGAAGATATTTCTCTCGTCATCCGCATCAACTTCAGTTCTTAGCTCGATGTGTCACCATTCCGCTACCTAAACAAGCGTGGGCACTGATGAGGACAATTGAATTGTAGCGTCGAGTTTCACAATTCCATCAGCCTGCAAATTTAGCCTCATGGGGATGTGACTCAAAGATATGTCTTCGAATTAGGCCATCAACTATTTTGCAGTATCGTGATAAGGCTTGAGGGTGTCTTTTCTTACATCATAAATCTCTTTGAGCTATCGGATAACCAACTCGGAGTCTCCATAGATCTTGAGCTGCACTAAGTCGAGATCGAAAGCTATCACGAGTCTGATTATAAGAGCCTGATACTCTGCCTTGTTATGAGAACCGACTTGAGCGAGAGAGAAAGAAAGAGGCAGTATTCCTCTTGTAGGAGTCAGGAATACTACTCTGGTGCCTCCTTATTCTAGTTGGAAGGCTCCGTCGAAGTATAATTCCCACACAAGAGCAAGGTCGGCACAAAATACTTCTTCATCAGGGAGTTCGCTTGATAGAGGAGATTTGGCTAACACGGGGTGTGCTGCTAGAATGATGGCTGCACTGATTACCCCTTTCTGTTGGCTGCCCCGTGTGTTATTCCGAGAGCAACCACTGCCCCAGTTACTTGCTGAACTTGTAGATGGCTGTTGTGTCGCACCATGACGCCATGACAAACTCGCTATGCGAGCTGATTTAGAGATCACCTCTGACATGGAGGTTGGATTGGAGGCTCCGACATGTAGAGATGTTTTAGATCCCATATTCCGCATGCAAGTTTGGACTGCTTCCTTCTCAAGCATAGGATTAGGATGGCAGGAAGCCAAGTTTCTCCATCTTGATATGAACTATCTATAGGCTCATCAGGGTCTTGAGTCAGGGTGAGAAGCTTGATGGTTTGGACCTCTCTCTCGACCTCATAGAAGCGTTGATAGAATAGTTTATCTATCTCGTCCCATATATGCACTGAGTTTGGTGGAAGTCAGGCATACCATTGAAATGCCGGGCCATCAAGAGTCTTGACGAACTGGAGGAGAAGAAGTCTCCCATTTGCTGTCTTTTCTCTACATGCCACGTGAAAGTGAGCGATATGCTAGTTTGGGGAGGTGGTTCCACTAAATAGAGGAAACTTCCCTTTGTTATAGTCTAAGGGGAACGGGACATGATCAATATAGGAGGGGTACGATCTTTGATAAGACATCGCCCCCTGTATGTCTGGAATTTGTCTATTCTTTAGGATATGGGTGTGCATAGCATCAATATCAGACTGAGAGATCGGATGAGGGACATAATTGTCCTATGAGGTAGATGGAGGAGGCTTTCGTGAAGGTATACCATCAGCGTGATGGGAATTCACCTCATGGCTAGCCGACAGGCTTGCAGCATCAATATGATCGATCTTTTCCATCATCGCATGCACCATGTCCTCAAACTTGTTCATGCGATCGTCTTGTGCATCACTGGGATCACTTACAACCATTACATTGACCGTTTCTCTAGGAGGTCAACGTTAGTTGCGATAGAAGGGTTGCGATCTCAACGGGTTGGACATGGTAGGTCAGTCAGTAAGGGGTCAGCATGCCCTGACTGAACTCGACTTTTGTATGTAGATCGCATAATCTTGGGACCGTGGCTATTGGGTGATTGGGTCTTCTTCTGCGATAATAACCACAGCACAGGGCACCTAGAGCTCTTCTTCAGGCTTCATTTTCTGAAGGGGGTAGAAGGGATTCAAGTGAAGAGCGTCGACAAAATTGGCTGTTTTGACTGCCTTGGTCACGTCCCTAGTCAAAATTTACAAACCTCTATCATGTTTAGCCTTGAGGTTTTGATGGACCTCTTACAAAAATTGTGATCTAGGTTGTGGTTGGTCAACTCTTCTTGCATAGGAGAGAGTCTTCTCCATCAGGTGTGGCAAGGGATGAGGGCCAGGAACTGAACTCATCTTGGGTCGGGAAAGATGAAGGACTTGATCTTCTGTGAGGTCCATGCTCTGAGCTTTCTTATGAGCTCTAGAGACATGACCAAAGTGATGGGGCTGGTTCAAGATGGTACTCTTGGGAAAAACATTCGAGTACCAAGGCTGAAGGTGCTTGCTCGATAAAGAAGGAGCAACTGGGCGCAGGGTTGACTCATAAGGAGGCTTGAGTAGAGGACAAGGGGAGGCTTGAGATGGCGACATGTGTGTGCCTCTTGAAGAAGGATATTGGGGAACTTGGGAGTCCACCCGAGCTCTTGCAGGTGAGCTAGACTTAAGAAGTCGAAAACTACGAGTAGGTGTCTATAAGAGAATAGGTGTAAGTCTGCCCCTTACAGGGTGAACTTGTGTGTGCATGGGAGGAGGATGAGGAGGTCGTCTCCTGTGTACTCGGGTTGGCACAATAATGGCGTTGTCCCGAGTGGTGAGATGCATATGAGTAGTGTGTGTAGGATCTTGCCTTGGAAGGTTTGATCTTGGACACGGACTCGATGTAACAGAAGGGTTGTCTCGAAGTGTGACTCAAGTGGGTGATCCATGAGCCCTGTGGTGTGTGTGAGGGGTGGAGACCGTAGGTCTCCACCTCGATGGGTTGAGCCTCTAGAGATATAGACCAATTGTGTAGGAATGTGGGAGATAGACTTATGGCGACCCACAAGAGAAATGGAAACTTGCTTGCCTTCTGCAGAAAGGGATTGGGCAGCCTTCTGGAGTACCTCAGAAACTCGACCGGCAAGTCACTTGCCGGTGGCTGGGTGCATGCTAAGTGGGGCAACATAAGTGTCGCCCATGCAAGACGCCTTGGTGGAGTTTCCACCAGAGTGAAGAGATGGGGAGTGAGGGACCTCCAAGTCCCTTCTCACACTGGTCCAGGTTAAGACCTGGGAGCTAGACAAGGGGTCTTTGCTCAAGAGCATGGTCGAGAACGAAGTCGAAGGAGCTTGTTCCCTAGGGACAGTCTCAAATAAGGGGATAAGAAAATCTCCAATTTGGATAATGGGTTACAGAACTCAACAACCATAAGTGAATGTGAAAAGCGAATGAAAATAGATATAGAATAAACTAGCGAAACAAGAACGATCAGACAAAGGGGTAGTAATTCCCTAGTTGAGTCGCCAAGCTAGTTAGGTACCTCAATCTTGCTGAATCTCTAGGGGATCAGTCGGCTCGCATTTTGGGTTTCCGGTAATATCCGGGACATTCGTGAGATCGTTCTCATGGGAACCTTGTTCAAAACATGGGGAAGGTGTTACCAACCAGTGAGAAAGAAATTTAAATGGTGGGTTCGGGATTTACTCGAGCTGACTCGCGTGGGTGCCCTCTTAAATCACGAAAAAAACCGTCAGTAATAAAACTAGTTCAGAATTGTCCCCCTTGGCTCGTATTCTTCTTATTTTCTGCTTTTCTGCAATTACAAACATATATGGAAAAGGTTATGGGACAGGTGGGTCAGACCTCACTTTTTTCCTCTCTGATGTACACAAACATACGCATTCAAGAAGAAGAAAGAAAGACAGGGGGGGGAGAGAAGAATTCAACCGAGTGAGAGGATCAGAGCAATGACTAAGCTAATGGATATTTGGCTTAATGTGGTAGCGAAACGGGCTTGGTAACTGAGACCAGCTCACGAGATTACTACTAGACGTTATTACCGTTATCAACTAGCTAAGCACGATGGTCTATCTGTCGTGGCAGTAAAGTGGGCCAAGTGAGCCTAACACAAGGGCTACCATGAGAGGCTAACCTCAATCCTTTTTAGTCAAACAAAAGAGTAGCAGAGTAGAGGTTAAAAAGAAGAAAGGGAAAAGACAAAAGGAGAGAGAAGAAGGAAGAAAGGAGGGAGAAGAAGGGAGAGAAGATGCAGTCGGCGCTAAACACTATCGACTATTTCAAAAGATGGGAGATAGACGCAAAGAGCTAATTGAAGATAAGTCTCCTCAACTAACAGAAGAAGAAAGAGAAAGCCAATCAGTGCAAGGTCTAGCCAATTGAGAGGAGAAGAAAGAGAAGGCCAACCGGTGCTAGGTCTCGCCAGTTAACAGGAGAGAGAAGACCAACCGGCACTAGATCTGGCCGACTGATAGAAAAAAAGAGAGAAGACCAACAGGTGTTAAGTCTCACCGATTGATAGAAGAAGAGAAGACTAACCAGCACTAGGTCTCGCCGACTGATAAATGAAGAGAACACCAACCATTGTTAGGTCTTACCGACCGATATAAGAGAAGAGAGAAGACTAACCAATGCTAGGTCTCGCTTACTGATAAAAGAGAAGAGAGATGACCTACGGACGTTAGAACTCACCGACTAATACAAGAGAAGAGAGAAGACCAACCGACCCTAGGTCTCGCCGACTAATAGACGAAGAGGGAGAAGAAGAGAGAGAAAGAGAGTGAGAAGAAGAGAGAGAAATGAGAGAGAAAGAGGGAAGAAAGAGAGAGAGAAAAGAGAGAGAGAAGAGAAAGAAAGAGAAGAGAGGGGAGGAGAGAGAAGAGAAGAGAGAGGGGAGGAGAGAGAAAGTTGCATGCTTGAAAGGTACCACCCTTTTCTTCTCTCTCCTCTCTCTCTCTCTCTCTCCAAGACGTACTCATAGGCTTAAGCAAGGAATCAAAATTTTTATTCAATCTTCTCCAAAAATCAACTGAAGGCCGAGGTTTTTTGTGTCGTCCTCATCCTAATTTCTAGGTCCTTTTATAATGAGGCAGTGCCTATTTATAAAGAATTGCGCCCTAACATGGGTGGATTGATCAAAATTGGACCTAATTGCTGAAAATTAAGATTTAATTGAATTAAAAGAAATTCTTAATATGGGTGCAAAAGGATTGTTTTGCTCCTACCTAAGAATGTGTGAAATTTCAAAACAATCCATGTGGCTGCCCGAGAACTTGCGTGATCTTCCGTGGCTGACCCGGGGTTGTCTCAATTCCCGTATGATCAAAAGATTATTGCGTGATCTTCCATGAGATCCAAAACATGGTGATCGTTTTGATACTAACTTTGAGCCACAAATCATGTTTTTGAGTCATGATCACGAGAATTGAAATTCGTTTGAATCTTGGAAACTTTGGATCGAGAATGTGGTTTTTCTTGATGTTTTTCTGTGATTTTCTCATCGTAGTGCACTAACCAAGTCATTACGATCACGAGGTAACAATTGGAATGCGATTTGGAGCTCGAACTAAGATTTCGCAACTTTTGAGTTTTGGCGAAATCTGTAATCCGAGAATTTCAATAACTTCGTCAGCTTCGTGCGTGAAATATGACCGTCCGTCATGTATGTGGTTAGGTCCAATGTTAGCCTTGAACCTTATGCACACAATGGAATTGGTTTTATGTCGATCCGTTGCTCGCGAGTCGTAATTTTGTTCATCGAGCGAGGCGTGTCGCTGCTGAATTTTCTGCAATTTCTTCACGAATCCGCAGCTCTCTCTAGCTTTTCTCTCTTCTCGGATATTGTCTCCGGGCGTGCCACATATCGAACGGTTCGTCTTGATGAGAGGAATACGCTCGCCAGATTTGGGAGCAATCCGACATGGAACTAGTGAGGTATGAGCCCCAAAAGTGACTACTCGTGACTGTAAAAACAACCACCTTCAACCATGCCGGTTACAATGGCGATGGTCCCACAGTGATTTGAGTCACCAAAAATGTAGCTCCAGTTGTAGGGTACATTTTAGGGTGCTAGAGGCCAATTTTATGAAAACGTTTTCTTTGTGTTCACTACAATAGACATGTCTGATCAGGATGAAACTTGGCAAGTGGTCTTTTGAAGTGCTGATAACTATCTTAAGCAATTCTAGGGCCATTCTGAGACTCTCAAGAATTTTCCACTATTTTGCAGGCTTTATTGACCTACTTCTTATTAGGGACCAAGGTGATGAAAAATACCTTCAAACACTGTGCTTCAAGGGTTTAGTGCCCCAACTAAGGTAGGGATGATGGTTTAAGAAGAAGGGCTAATGGTTCATGACGCCCCTGCATACCAAGAGGTCGCGGCCGCCTAGGGTACAGATCGTGAGGATGCAGGGGTTGAGCTTTTTATGACCGAGGTTCTGGTTGTTCAGGGCGTAGGCCAGATGGAAGAAATCTTGACTAAGGATGAACCGGTCATTAGTGAAGGCCAAAGGGAAGGGACAAATCCTAAACTTTTCAATACTGGCGTGGTAGTTCAGAAGGGTGAGAAGCAAGGGGAACGGGTTTCTTCAAAACCCGCTGGGACAGAAGTGGAGGCCCCATAAGCAAGGGTCAAGGCGACAAGACTGGTGTTGAAGAATGCAGGCAGGTTGAGGTTGGGGCTGTCTCGGGGTTTGAGTTGCAAAAATCTCTAAAAATTGTTGTAGTTTTAGAGGAGCCAGTGGCTCAGATGGCTACTACTTCGACAAGCCCGACCCTTGAAGCCGAAGTCTCTTCAGCAGTAGTAATCCCAGCAGCATCATCCAAGCCCATTTTTAGTGGGGTTTCTGCTATGATTGCAGGCATGCTTCATGCAGGCCTTCAAGGTTTGAGGAAGCTGTATTTCAATGAACTAAGCGAGGCTTTAGCTACGCTTTCGGAATTTGCTGCCACGACTACTGTGGTTTGGAGTTCGCTAGAAGTCCTTTTCCATTTTGATGCATCACTAAATGAGCTAGAGAGCTGGCGATCAAGAATACGGCATCATGAAGCGAAGACCAGTAGGTTAGCCTCCTTAGAGGAGTCCATCATGCGTCGTCGCAAGGAAATAGATTCCTGTAATGAGAAGAAGGCCACTATCACTGGCCATCAGCAAGATCTCAAGAGAGAGGCACAAGGTAGCTATAAGATGATGATCGAAATAAGAAAAGAGATGCGAATATTAAGGTAGGAATTCGCTGGTCCTGAGATGGAGATGACTCAAGGGAGGGCGATGGAGGTCTCTTTGGTTGCGAATTTATCCAAACTCACTCGCACCATTGAGTCCGAAACTGTGGCGATAGAGGAGAAGACTCAAATGGTGACTAAACAAAAGGAGCGTGTCCAGGGTATCGAGACTTATCCTGCGGAAAGCAGCACAGAGATCAATAAGACAATTGATCGCCTTTGAAAATTTCTTTTCTTTTAACAACACTTGTAAAAAGTGGGTGGTCATGCATAAGATGCTTCTTTTTTTTTTCTGGCTGACTTTGTTGCGTGATTTCATTCTCCTCTTACTTTGCTGCACCTCATGTGATTTTTTTTTTATTGAATACCTATCGACATATTTAGTATCTCCAAGGGCTAATATCATAGGCCTTGCTTAGTCATATGATGGGCTGTCGTGGCTTGGATAGCTTCGAAATGGAACGTCATTGCTTTTTCTCCTCTTAGTGTTTGATTAGCCAAGGGCTCATAGTTCATTTACCTCATCATTTGTTGGGCCTCCTCACTATAGATAGTCTAATCAGGAGGGGCTTTTGCCTCTTTTAGTGGTGCATTCACTTCAAACCCATCATAGCTTTTGGTCTCAAGCACGAACTCCTTGAGATGTTTTAAAGCAATACGCATAACCTCCAATTGGCTCGGGAAACTGCGATCTTCGCTTCTTAAGTTTTCCAGAGGATCTTTCTCCTGTGGGGAAGAAGATTGACCTTTCTCAAACTTCTCTCCTCTTGCCAAACCAAGGAAGAGTAGAACTTGCTGTTGGTCACTAGTCCGAGGAGCATCCTCTACTCTTTTAGCACCTAGATTTTGAAAAATCATTCACGGCGGTTGGCGTGCCACTTCTGCTTTCAAGAGTGCAATGGGGTTATGCAGGACATTATGATGGTCCGACATATACGTGATCTTTGAACATGGAATTCTATCCCCATAAGTTGCTCAATCTCAGGAATGACCTCTGGTTCGTCTTTTGGCTAAGGTGGCTCAGAACTGGGGGCAGAGCGAAAGACTCCTCTTCAAGTGAAGACTGAGTTTCCTACGGGATGATTGTGGGGATGCTAGAATGAATAGGGGTTAAAGGGAGAGTTTTTCCTTGCCTTTCTTCCTCTTTGAACATGCTTTTCAATGTTCTCCCCATGTCCTCAACATCTTCATGAGACGAAGATCGCTTCTTTTTTGTAGACTTGTGATCCCCCTCATTCAGCTTTCGAGGTGACACTAAATCGGTGAAGTAATATTTAGCATTAGCATAGTGGGTTTCAGCTACAGGGAACAATCGTTTGTCAGCATAGACCGTATGTTGCCTCCCATCTCGACTATACTTAAAGCACTGGTGTAATGTTGATGGAACCACCCCTAATCATGGAGCCATGGCCGACCGAGGAGAATGTTCTAGGAAGTTTCAGTGTCGATTACATGAAAATGGGCGTAATCGTTCAATTCACCGATATTAAAACGAAGGCAAACCATGTCAGCTGGCTTCTCTCCTGACTTGTTGAATCCCTGAACTGGGACGTGGATCGGAGTAATATCTTCAGACCCTAGCTCTAATCAAGTACGGATCCTCTTTGGAATAGGGTTGATAGCCGAACCTCCATTTAACATAATTTGGTTGATGCGGCATGCATGTAATTCGCCAGTGACAAAGAGAGGGTGATTATGAAACTCTTTTCCCAGCTGTAAATCGTCCTCTAAAAAGGTGATTGGCATACATCCTTCTAAAATCGTCGGGTCCACTTTAATAGGTTCTACTTCGGTCTCATACACCTCTAGGTTAGAGAGAGCCTGAACCAAAGCCATCCGATAATCCTTTAAGAGCATGAAGGCGTCGTAGATACTGAGGAGAGCTGGAAGCTTCCACAGATGCCTTATCACATCATATTTCACCTTTTCTTGGTCAAGGATTTGTGCTCCCAGTTTTGCCACTGATTAGGGTGGTACGTTGGGTTGAGGAGTAGGTTTGGGTGGAAGAGGTTTATTTTGGCCCACTGGCTGACTCGATTGCACATCGGGCTTGATTGGGGTGATGAATGTTTGAGGTTTTGGAAGAGATTGAGTCACAGGTATCAGAGGGAATTGGAGAATAGGTGGATTGTTTGAGGTATTGGAATTAGAAAGGAGTCTAGGGAGCGGGAGGATAGGCAGACTAGTAGTTGGATTAGGGCGTAGTGGCGAACTAGGAAACTTAAAGGTGTCTGACTTCTCAGGTGAAGGCTGCAACATTTTCCCGCATCCTAGGCTTACTTGTCCCGTGCTAGGTGATGGTCCTGAGATTTGCACCATATGACAAGCCTCCTGATCATGGACGCTCTGCCCTCTTGAGTCTCTTAATCTCTATTCAAAGTCAGGCTCTGGGGGGCCCTGGGGTTTCTTCGATTTTGACCTTTTATGATTCTTTGAAGAAGGTGGCTCTGCTTTAGCTTTTGCTGCCAGGGCATCAGCAACTATTAAGAATCCAGCTGCCTGTGCCAGGGTCTTTCTCAATCCTTTCCGTTGCATCCTACTTATGTTGATTCCATTGAATTCTCTGTTGAGAGCCTTGAAGTCCGGACATTTCAAGGTTGTACCTGTAGGAGACATCGGAGAAGAAAGATGAGAAGTAGAAGAAGAAGTAGTAGAACGGTTAGAAAGAGGGGGACTTTTAAGGTCATTCCCCTCAACGAACCAATCCGGGCGGGTTTTTACGTCATCATCAGGGTTGGACGTGTGCAGGGGGTCATTTAGGTCTTTCCCTTGCTTAGACCGTTGGGGAGAGCATTTAACGTCGTCACCCTCATGAGATGTGCTCTATGAGAAGATGACACAGGAACGTCTTCTTGATGGGATGGAGAGGGAAGAAGGATCACGTCGGCAATAAAGTCTTGTAAAGTTGGAAGTGGGGGAAGGGCCTGAGAAATTCCTGCTCAACTAGAGGTTGAGCTATCTTATTTCTCTGACAAGCATCCCTTGGTGGTCGTTTCCTTCTGATTTTTTGAGGTGGTGTTTGATTTGTCTTACTGAGCTTGTGAACAGCCTTAGCTTGGTGGATTGCTTCTCATCTTAAGGACTTGAGTCTACTTCGCCCATGGTGGACTAACCATGGCTAGGAAGATGAGGGTTCAGCAGAGTCTGAATCATTATTAGGAAGGTCTTGTGTTGAGAGATCCTCTTGCATCGGTGGAGCAGTGGCTTGGGGATCACTTATTGGTTCGTTGTAAAATTCCTGACATTCTTGCATTTTCTTTGTCAATATATCATGAAAACTAGTGCATTCCCATAGGTAGTGACCCCATACTTGGTGATACGGGCACCAACGGTCCCCAGTCCCCTCAGCGAGGCATCTAGGCTGCCTTGTCGATTTTGGGGTGAAAGCCTTCTTGAAGCATTATAACAAAGAAGGCATAATGGATACCAGGGGCTTCATGTTCCTCTTGGACAGTTACTGCATGGGAGGCTTCTGCTGCCCCCAATACCTTCTTTAAGTCCTTAAGCTTTATCTAACCCTTCTGAATCAGGGCCTCAATGCTATCTTTGAGCGTGAAGCATACATTCGTGGGGTGATTGATCCTTCTATGGTAAGCACAATAATTTGCTTGAGTATTGAGCCCAACTTGTTCAGGGAACTTGGCTTCTGGAATCAATCTTGGTTTGCTCCAACAATAATCCGAATAGCTTAGGGACCTATTCTTTCTTAAAGGGGCAAACCTTGTTCCTATGCCTGGTGAAATAATCATCCCGATGAAGATTCATCAATGAGGGGTACTCGGTTGTAGGATTGTTGTTGCTTGCATGTCAGAGGAGTTTTCTTTACTGTGCTCACCCCTTTGGAAAGGTCCACAGTTTCGGGGGGAACCTTCTTTGGTTCACTGACCGTGACGACTGCACTGATTACTCCTTTTTGTTGGCTGCCCCGGGTGTTAGTCTGAGAGCTACAATTGTTCCCTGAGCTTACAGACAGTTGTCGTGACCCGCCATGGTGGTGTGATAGGCTTTCTATGCGGACTAATTTGGAAATTAGCTCTGACATGGAAGTCGGATTAGATGCCTTGACATGTAGAGAAATTTCAGGTCGCATGTTCCGCATGCAAGTTTGGACTGCTTCCTTTTCAGGCATAGGATTGGGATGGCGAGCGACCAAATTTTCCATCTTCATATGAACTGGTCCACAGGATCATCGGGGTCTTGGGTCAAGGTGAGAAGCTCGATGGTTTGAACCTCTCTCTCGACCTCGTAGAAATGCTGGTGGAACAATTTCTCCATTTCCTCCCAAGTATGCATCGAGTTCTGGGGAAGTCGAGTATACCATTGAAAAGATGGGCCATCAAGCGTTTCAACAAACTCACGAAGAAGAAGTCTCACATCAGCTGCACTTTCTCAACATGCTGCTTAGAAGTGGGCATTATATTGGTTCAAGGACGTGATTTCGTTGAATAGGGGAAACTTCCCTTTCTTGTAATCTGAGGGAAATGGGACCTAATCAATGTATGAAGGGTACGACCTTTGATAAGGCGTTGCACCATGTATCCCCAGAATTTGTCTGTTCTTTAAGCTATGGGTAACCATAGTATCGATGTCTGACTGTGAGATAGGGTGAGGTTTAGAATTGTCCTGTGAGGCAGAGGGAAGGGGCTGCCTTGGAGGCGCACCATCCGAGTGGTGGGAATTGACCTCATGGTTAGCTAATTGTCGAGTGTCGTCTATACGATCAATCTTTTCCATCATCAAGCGCACCATGTCTTCAAACGTGTTCATGGAATCTTCCTGCGAGTCGTCAGGCTATCTATTTCTCCAGGGTGATCAGCTTTAATTGCAGTTGAGGGCTTACAAACTTGACGGGTCGCACGTGGTAGATTGATCAGCAGGGGGTCGGCATGCCCCAATTGGACTCGTCTTTTTTATGCCGATCGCGTGAGGATCGATTCTCAACAGTCTTGGGACCATGGCTACTGAGGGGATGGGTCGTCTTCTACGACACTAACAACAGTGCAAAGCTCATGGAGGTTTTCTTCAAGCATCGATGTCTGAAGATGATAGAAGGGGTTCAGGCGAAGAGGGTCATCAGAGCTGGTTACCCCGACCACCTTGGTCACTTTCTTGGTGAGAATTTACAAATCCTTATTGCATTTAGCTTTGAGGTTTTGAGGGGCCTTGCGCCAAAACTATGATCAAGCTTGTGGCTGGTTAGCTCTTCTTGTACAAGAGAGGGTTGTCTCCATTAGGTGCGGCAAAGTATGAGGGCCAGGGATTGGAGTCAACTTGGGCCAGTGAGGATGAAGGATTTGGCCTTTCATCAGGTCTCTGCCACGAGCTCTCTTATGGGCTCTAGTGCCACTACCAAAACGATGGGGCTGGTTCAGGAAGGTACTCTTGGGGAAGGTCTTTTGAGTACCGTTCTTGCTCGAAGAAGAAGGAGACAGCAAGAGCAGGGTTTACTTGTGAGGACGCCAGAGTGGGGCTGTCTGAAATGGCGACGCATGTGCGCCCCTTGAAGAAGGATCACGGGTGACCTGGGGTCAGCCCGAGCTTGAGCAAGTGTTCTGGCTTTAGAAGGCCTAGAACTACAAGGGTGTGTTTGCAAGAGAACAGGTGGAGGCCTGCCCTTTACAGTGTGTGCTTGTGCGTGTTGAGTAGGAGGACGAGAAGATCGTCTGCTGTGTACTCGGGTTATTGCACTGAGGGCATTGCCCTGAGCAGTGGAATGCACATGAGCAGCATATGCAAGACCCGTCCTTGGGAGGTCTGATCCTAGAGGCTAACGCGAGATAACGTAAGGGTTGCCCTAAGGTATGACTTAAGTGGGTGAACCACGAGCCTTATGGTGTGTGTGAGGGGTGGAGGCCACAAGGTCTTCATCTAGATGTGTTGAGCCTCTAGGGATAGAGGCTCGTGGTGGTGCTGGAATGTGGGGGCTAGCCTTGCGACAAACCAAAGGAGCAACGACAACTGGTTTTCCTTTTGCAGAGAGGGACTGGGCAGCCTTCCGGCTTACCTCTTCAATATCACCGACAAGTGGTGTCACTACCCCGCCTCTGACAACCGTACCTTACGCAGCGACGGGCGATCGAGCACGGGTTTGTGATTCAATATAACATTTTTCACTCAGATAGGAGTAGACTCAATGCCTATATATTCGAAAATCGAGCAAACCATGGAAGAAAGCTAAAGTAACAAGCTTAATTAGCAGAAGAGTAAGGAAAAATTCCGCACACCAAAATTCATAAAAATGTCCCACAATATTACTTTCAGTTCAGGGTACCTAGGCCCAAAAATACATATATCAGCCAAGAACAAAACAAAACCAAGGCCAAACAGCCATGACATAAACAAGGTCTAAGCACCATCTTAAAAAACACTAGCTTTGTCTTCCAGCTACCAAACACGAAGTTCCAGCCCTGTACCTACCGCTATCGATCTACAAGGAGAGGAGAGATAATGGGATGAGCTATACAGCCCAGTAAGCAGGTCTAGTGTTATGCATATGTGGTGGTTCTATCCATATGTGGCAACAGTACAATTTATCAATATAAAGTCATAATTTAGCATAAATGCTTATCAAGTCAAGGTAGCGAATATGAACATTTCATTTAAAAGGCATTCATCACTAAATTAGTGCGATCAGAGCCTTCAATTAATGAAATCATAAATCATTCCATCATTATAATGTTAAACATTCCTTATAAAGAATTCGATCATTACCCACGCACGCCCTAAATCACCTTCTCCAGTAGTTGAGGCCCTATCCATCAGGCTAAGCCAATCCCATTGCTTAAGACCTCTACCATCACACATGAGGGAGGGTAATGACAAGTGGGGTATCCACTTCATAATACCCTCAACACACTCACACAGTCCCCAGCACACATTAGGGTATCGATAGGCCCTTACCTTGCAAGGCATTAATCACATATCATTTCATAAATCTAGGGTGCGACCCTTTATCCTCTCCCTTATCCCATTCCTATCATTATGCAGATCAGGTGATACACCGGAATCTCTTTCCTTATACCAATGAGTGTCCCATCGTGTAACAGGCAATATCATAATGGCATCCACTACCGGTGAGTGTCCCACCACATAGTTGCCAATACCAATATAAACACTGGCCATTCAGCACATCATCATAATAGTATCCACTATCAATGAGTATACCACCGTGTAGTGGTCAATTACAATATAACCAGTGGCCATTCATCTCCTCATAACAGATGAATCATATTTCATCACAACATCATAGCATTTATCAAAAGATATGCATTTCATAAGTTATCACAGGGCATTTACACATAAGCTTTCTCAGTAGCATTTGCCATTCATTGCTAATTCATTTCGTCATTATCGCGCTCGTGGCCCCTTTTTCTCACAAAGTGCAGTTCACATAGCATCATTCCCATATTTTTATAGTGCAGTTCACATAGCATCATTCCCATATTTTTATGGCATTGTCGTGGAATTTATCATATGGCATTCACATTTTTCATATACCAAGATAACTTAGCGTCGCATGGTCATACAATGATGCAGTGACAAGTAACAGTGACATACCCCTCTTAGAGCGGGCGTATCTCCCAATGTCGGCGGAGTTTCAAGATGCCTCAAACATGAAACCATGAGCTAATACACATTTCTTACAAAAATAGTGATTTGAAGAAATTTGGGTGCCATTTGATGGGTCAATAGCTTAGTCTAAAGTGAGCCTTAGTTGATGGAAATTTCCTTGCAACAATGCGCAGTGACGTGTTCACTCATTCGGGTCATAGCTCAAAATGCGTGGGGAGTTTCAAACATCTCAAAAAATACAACTTTAGGTACAGTCATAAAAGTTTCCAATGGCAGTAATTTCGAGGTTTTTGGATATCTTTAGCTTGGTCAAAATCACTGCCCAAAGAGGGCCACAGTTGCTGGAAATAGCAACGACTGTGAACAGTGTCATGCTACGACATTTAGGGCCATATCTTTTTATCCATACAAAATATTATCATGGAAAAAAGTAAACTTGGAGTATATATATATGTCTTTCATTTGAGACTGATTTGGTCCTATTTGGATGCCATTTGATCATCAAACATATAGATGTAAAAACATTCATTGTTTTGGAATTTCACATTCTGAAGTTAATCACGTAATATTTCCTAGCCAAGCTACACTTTGGGCTGGAACCTTATTCGTGACAAGGAGTATCACAGTGAGTGATTTCATGAGTTTCCATAAATAAAAAGATCAAACATGTGGTAGACACAGTTATGGCATTGAGAAGCAGAAACTGAAACTTCAACCTCATGTTAACCCATTCATTCTTCACATTTTCCTTTATATTATCAAATCCATTTCAGCATTTTTACAACACTCATGGATGCATAAAGGAAAAACCACTTACATTGACTTCTCACGGTATCACAAATTCTCACTCATGGCATTCCTTGGCTTCACCAATTGGCTGTCTTGAAAGGGGCAGCAGTGAACTTCAAGAGAGAGGGAAAAGTTGAGAGAAATGGGAGAGACCCGTGTTGCCCAAGGCTTGAAAGGAGAGAGTGGTTGGAAAACAATGTGGCTGACGCAATCACTCATTGTTTTGACATGTACGGGGCAGCTCTGACATGTTCAAAAGTTGTACGTTTGACTAAGACACTCTCGACACTGCACTCTCAAACATCCAACAGACATTGCTCCAGTCGGTGCTGATCTCTTCTCTTGCAACCGGCGCTGCTCCAATCGGCATGCTACACTCTTCTTATCCCACCGTCACTGCTCCAACCGGTGCTACCCTCTTCTTATCCCACCGGCACAGCTCCAACCGACGTTGCTCTCTTCTTATCCAACTGGCGCTACTCTCTTTCTATCTAACCGGTGCTACTGTCTTTTTATCCCACCGGCACTGCTCCAACCAATCCTAATCTCTTCTTATCCCATCGGCACTGCTCCAACCAGCGCTACCCTCTTCTTATGCCATCGGCGCTACTCCAACCGGCGCTGCTCTAACTAGCGCTACCCTCTTCTTATGCCATCGGGGCTACTCCAACCGGCGCTGCTCTCTTCTTATCCAACTGGCGTTGCTCCAATCGGTGCTGCTCTCTTCTTATCCCACCGACGTTGCTCCAATCGGTGCTGATCTCTTAAACATGTGCTGTAATGCCTCAGACAGCAATACTCCATAAGCCTTTCGCATGGGGCAAAAATCCTTACGCCTTCTACCTCGACATTACATCTCTCTTCTCGCGCGATACTGGCTTGAGAGAAAATTGTAGCCCCTACATCATTCCCCTCTTTAAAGGGATTTTGTCCTCAAAATCATTTAACATTAACTAAAAAGGTGGGGGTATTTTTGCCAAATCTCATTCTCCCCGTTCCCATGTCGATTATTTCGTTGAATGATATTGCCATTGTACCTAGACTAGGGGAATTTCTTTATTGCACAACACTTGTACTTTTCTGTCTAAAATCCCAATTGATTACTCAACATAGGTCAAATCTACCTTGAGCAGGATTGGTTTATACTCTAATACATGGGATGAGTTAGGTTGATATTTCTTTGCTAATGATATATGGAAGACATTATGGACGGTGGCCAGTTCAGGTTACACGGCAAGTTGGTAAGCCACGCTTCCAATTCTTTCCAGGACTTCAAAAGGTCCAATGAATCATGGGCTCAATTTCCCCTTTTTACCAAATCTCGTAGCACCCCTGGTGGTTGGTGTTACATTCAGGAAGACTCGATCCCCTACTTCAAACTCGAGGTCTCTCCAGCAATTATCGATGTAGGTCTTTAACCGACTTTGGGCTATCTTGAGCTTCTCTCTAATTAAGGCAATATTCTTTTGAAGTCATCTGAACCATTTCGGGCCCAAATAATCTTCTTTCTCCCACCTCGTCCCAACAAACGGGTGACCTATACTTTCTTCCATACAGGGCCTCATAAGATGTCCTCTAAATACTGGCTTGGAAGCTGTTGTTGCAGGAAAATTCTATTAGGGGTAGATGATCTTCACAGATTCTCTTAAAGTCAGTGACACAGGCCCATAACATGTTCTCCAAGGTTTGGATGGTTCTCTCTGACTGTCCATCTGTTTGGGGGTGAAAGGCGGTGCTAAACGTAAGTCTAGTTGCCAATACTAACAGCAAACTTGTCTAAAATCTAGAGGTGAATCTAGTGTCCCTGTCTAAGACAATGTTGATGGGCATTCCATGCAATCTCATAATTTCTCTGATGTACAATTGGACTAGGTTTTCCAGAGTATAGGTCGTGCAAACCGATAAGAAGTGAGCAGCCTTAGTTAATCAGTCCAGCATGACTCAGATACTATCCTGCCCTGCACTTGATCTCTGTAATCTAGAAATAAAGTCCATCGTGATGTGTTCCCATTTCCATTCTGATATGGGTAGGAGCTGTAATAGTCCTGTAGGTCTCTGATGTTCTACTTCACTTGCTGACATGTCAAACACTTAGCGACAAACTGTGCCACATCTCACTTCATGTTGTTCCACCAGAAGGTCTTTTTCAAATCTTGGTACATCTTTGTACTTCCTGAGTGTACAATGTAGTGGGAGTGGTGAGCTTTCTCTAGGACAACCCTTTTTATCTTCTGATCATTAGGAACACACACTCGGCATCTAAACCTTAACAAGTCATCACTGCTCATAAAGAAATCTCCTGTCCCTTCCATTTTTATTTTTTTGAGGATTTTATCAGCTGAGGATCTCCTTTTTGAGCATCTCGTATTTGTTGAAGGAGTTGGGGTTCCATTCTTAAACATGACAACATTCCTTCCCCCTCCCTACGGGGCTGAGATGGGTGCCACTCCACCACATCTTCTAACTGCCTCATTTCTCGAACCATCAAATGTGCCATGGAGACCACAGCTTTTCGACTTAAAGCATCGGCTACTACATTAATCTTGATCGGTTGGTAATCAAGTGTACAGTCATAATCATTCAATAAGTCCATCCAATAGGTACTTGAGACTCTTACGAACACCTTAAACTGGGCCCCATAGAGGTAGTACCTCTAGATTTTTAATATGAATGCCACTGCTACGAGATCCAAGTCGTGAGTGGGATAGTTTTGTTCATGCGACTTTAGCTGTCTGGAGGCATGAGTAATAACTTTACCTCTCTGCATAAGTACACATCCGAGCCCTTTATGGGATGCATCGGTATAAACCACAAGGTCTTCATTTCCTTCGAGCAAGGCTAATATTCGGGTTGTGACTAGTCTCTTCTTAAATTCTTGGAAACTTCTCTCACACTCTTCTGACCATACAAATTTTGTATTCTTCTGAGTCAGCTAAGTTAGGGGGAGTGCTATCCTTGAGAATCCTTCTACAAAGCACCTATAGTACCTTGTCAGTCCTAGGAAGCTATGAACCTTAGTCACATTCGATGGCCTTTCTCTCTTAAGTACGACTGCGATCTTAGAGGGGTCGATCGTGAGCCCATCTTCAGAAATAATGTGCCCAAGGAAGGCCACACTGGGGAGCCAAAACTCGCTCTTGCTCAACTTAGAATACAATCTTTTCGACTTCAAAGTTTGCAAGACCATCCTTAAATGCTGCTCATGCAGTTCCCGACTCAATATATCAAGATATCATCGATAAACAACACTACAAAGTCATCTAGGAAGGGTCAGAACACCCTATTCATCAAATCCATGAACACAGTGGGGGCATTGGTCAACCCGAATGGCGTCACAAGAAACTCATAGTGACTGTATCGAGTTCTAAAAGGTGTCTTTGGGATGTCTCCCTCCTTAACCCGCAATTCGTGATAGCTCGATCAGAGGTTAATCTTCAAAACACTTAGGCTCCTTGGAGTTGGTCAAAGTGGTCATCAATCCTTGGTAGAGGGTACTTATTTTTCACCATCACTTGGTTCAACTACCTATAGTCAATACATAATCTCAAGGACCCATCCTTTTTCTTCACCCCAAGGCGACACACTAGGTTGGATAAATCCCTTATCCAATAATTCTTACAACAGCTCTTTTAACTCTCTTAATTCCGTTGGGGCCATTCTATGAGGGGCTTTAGAAATGAGAGCAGTGTAAGGTACTACTTCTATCTCAAATTCAATTTCTCTTTTTGGAGGTAGGGATGGCAACTCCTCTGGAAACACCTCAGGGTATTCTTTTACTACTGGTATCCCTTCTAGCTGGGTCTGAACATCCCGGTACTTCACCACATAAGCCAGATATCCTAGACATCTCTTAACCAAAAGGTGAGAGGCCCGGAGGGTATAGATAAAGTGCAGAGGAGAAGTATGCCTAATGCCCTCAAAGTGTACTTTCGCTTGATCCAGACCTTAAAAGGTCACCGTCTTTTCATGGCAGTCAACGGTAGCATTGTGTGTAAACAACCAATCCATGCCTAGAATTACATCAAAGTCTTGAATATCTCGGTGGATCAGGTCTACTGGTAGGTCACACCCATTAATTGTAATCTTACATTGTTTAGATACTTTATCAGTTTCCAAAGAGTCTCCCACCGGTGTACATACTACTAAAGTGTAATTGAGACATGCAGGTGTAGCATTCATGTAGGGGTGCAACAAATGAATGAGAGATTCAGGGTCAACTAAGACTTTAACATTAATATCACAAATTGAGAGCATACCTCTAATCACTAACGTGGATGCCTTAGCTTCTTGTTCAATGAGTGCGAACACTTGTCCTTGGGTCTTCGTGCAATCCTCCGTCTTCATCATTGGGCAGCCTTCGCCCAGTGGCCAGGCTTGCTGCATTTTAGACATACATTATTCTTCCAATAGCATTCCATGACAGTGTGGTTGCTTCTCCCACAATAAGTACATATCGGGCGTCGGTCATTGTCTATATTGCCTGGAAGACTCCTCAAAACTCTTGGGTTAGGTCGGTACGGTCTCCCTCTGGCGTTTCTCCTAGAAGATTGCCAAAGTTTCTTCCCAAACTTTCCTGACGACACTGCCTTCCTCTTTCCTTCATCCCTTAACCTGCAATCCTCATAGTGTTTTTCCATCTTTAGAGCATGGTCTACCATCGGGGTGTACGAATTAATATCAGCCGACATCACCCTACTCCTGATGTCTGGTCGCAAGCCCCTCTCAAATTTAGCCCCTTTTCGTGCCTCGGTATTTATGATGTGGGGCGCATACTTAGAGAGCTCTGCGAATCGGGCGACGTATTGTTCAACAGTCATGCCCCCTTGCTGGAGTTCAAAGAATTCTACTTCCTTCCTTTCTTTGACTGAATCAGGGAAGTACTTTGTGTCAAATGCAATCAAGACGTTTTCCCAGCTGACCTCGGTCCCTGCCTCGCTCCAGCCTGCTTTACCGAGTCCCGCCAGTATTCTGCTTCCCCTTCTAGCATAAAGGCCCCAAGCCTAAATATTTGTTCATCTGAGCAGTGTAACACCTCTAAGATCTTCTCTATCTGTTTTATCCACCTCTTAGCCTTCTCCACTTCTCCATGCCCCAAAAAGGTTGGGGGTGCCATTCTCTTAAGCCTCACCATGAGGCTACTGTCAGTCTGCTCTGGTGTAGGGGTAGACAGGGTTGGCATCGATTCCTTCATCATTTAGGTCATCGCCCTCAGAGTCCTATAAAACTCTCCGAGTGCTTCGGTATTTTCATTATTGGAACTCGCGTTGTGGTTACGAGCTCTCAGCATCCTTTAACCTAAAAAACACCCAGTCATTTGCCTACCCCAAAACCAATCTAAGGACTCTCTTAAACTTCCTAGGCCAAGAGTTCTCTCCTGGCTGCTCTGATACCATATCTGTCACGACCCTGCCCCCGATAACCTTACCTTACGCAGTGACGAGTGATTGAGCGTGGGTTCATGATTCAATGTAACGTTTGTTGCTCAGGTTGGAGTGGACTTAACGCCTTTATATTAGGAAATAGAGCAAACCAAGGAAGAAAGAAAAAGTGACAAGCTTAAATAGCAGAAGAGTAAGAAAAACTTTGCACACAAATATTCATAATATAAATATCTTCCAAAATATGACATTCAGTTAAAGGTATCTAGGCCCAAAATTACATATATCTAGCAAGAACAAAATAAAACCAGGGCTAAACAACCCAGACATAAACAAGATCTAAGAACCTTCTTCAAGAACACTAGCTTTGTCTTCCAGTCACCAAACACGAACTTCCAGCCCTGTACCTGCCGTTATCAATCTACAATGAGAGGAATGATAATGGGATGAGCTATACGGTCTAGTAAGCAGGTCTAGTGTTATGCATCTGTGGTGGACAACAGTACAATTTTTCAATCTAAAGTCACAATTTAGCATAAAGGCATATCAAGTCAAGACAACGACTATGAACATTTCATTTAAAAGGCAATCATCACTAAATTAATGCCATCAGAGCCTTCAATTAATGAAATCATAAATCATTTCATCATTATAATGCTAAACATTCCGCATAAAGAAATTCAATCATTACCCACTCACTCCTTAAATCTCCTACTCCCGCAGTAGAGGCCCTATCCATCAGGCTAAGCCAATCCCATTGCTTATGACCTCTACCATCACATAAGAGGGAAGGTAATGACAAGTGGGGTATCCACTTCATAATACCCTCAACACACTCACACAGTCCTCAGCACGTATAGGGGTTTCGATAGACCTTTACCTTGCAAGGCAGCAATCACATATCATTTCATAAATCTAAGGCGGGACCCATTATCCTCTCCCTTAACCTGTTCCTATCATTATGAAGGTCAGACGATATGTCGGCATCTCTTTCCTTACTACCGATGAGTGTCCCATCGTGTGACAGGCAATATCGTAGTAGCAGGACAGGTATACCAACCAATGAGAGACGAATTGAAGGTGGGTTCGGGACTTAATCGGGCTGGTTCACGTGGGCACCCTCTTAGATCATGAAGAAAGCCCCTCAGCTCCTTTAGCTAGTTCAGAATCGCCTCCCTTGACCTGCATTCCTCTTGTTTTCTGCACTACATTTCTATAGTTAATTTGTAGGACAAGTGGGTCAAAGAGACCCACCCTTGTCGTAGGGCAACGTACGTTCATGCGAGAGGGTGATGAAGTGTAAGGTAGAATAAAGATAGAAATGGGAAGAAAACTTGATGAACAGGTGAGACTACCATTGCAACCGAGAAGTCATCGACTCGGAGTGGTAGCAAGACAGGCATGGTTCTTAAAACTAACATGGCGGCAATACTACTGGAAACTGAGACTGATATGGCAGCTCTAGGCTAAGCCTACCCTAAATCAAGTGAGAAGAGACAAGCAAATGAAAGGAAGAGACGAAACGGTAGAGATATGAGATCCCGACGGCTCTAAGTGTTGGAACTCACGACCGTAGAGCACCAATGTTGTGGCCCTTGGACGACACTCGACACTACTGCTCATGGTTAGAGAGTGAGGAATGACCTACGGACGGCGTTAGGCATCGCTGTTGGCAACATAAGAAAACAACACGCCCCCGCGTGGCATTTTAGATGAAGCGCCCGGCGATGGTCATTCGTGAAGCACACGGCGATAATCATCACCAGGTGCACGGTGGCAAGCGTGGGACGCAGGAAGGATGGCGATGAATGCCAAACACATGAAGGAAGCTTGCGAACAGTGGTAGACATTGCCGAGGCCTATAACGGGCGGCGATTGGTATCATCGTCTGCTATAGACACGCAACAGGGAAGGACCCCTACGAGGGGCAATAGGTTTTACCGTCTGGGTTCTCTAAGACGTCCAAGCTACATCTATTGACGATGATGGGGCAGCACCATCTACGGACCCCATTGAACGAAAGAGATAGAAGAAAAGAACGAGAAGGACACTCGCGCATGGCACTACCATCTCCATGCGCGACCTGTGTAACCTCAGGGGAGGCATGCATGGCACTGCCACTGCTATGCATGAACCCTGCGAGGAACTCAGACAGAGAAGGAGGGGGGAAGAGAGGAAAGAAGAGAGAGAGAAGAAGAAAACGAGAAGAAAAGAGGGAAGATTTACCTCGAACCTAGGGGTACTATTCAAAAGTTTTTCTCACCTCACTCTCTCTCAAAAGTAACCCTAATTGCTGGTTATTAAGATTATAATTGAATTAAAAGAATTTAGAAAATAAGGTACAAAATGAAAAATTTGCCCCTTCCTAATAATTCGTAGAATTTCATAACAGTACCAGTGTTGCACTAGAACTTCTGTGATCTTGCATGGCTGATCCGAGATCGTTGTGATGCCCGGTTGATCGTAAGATGATTGTTTTCTTAAAGGGCTCGGCATGGTGATTGATTTGATACCAATTTCAAGCCATGGATCATGTTTTTAGTGCACGATCATGTGACTTAAAATTTGAATGGATATTGAAACTTCGGATCGATAAAGTACTTGTTCCTTGATGTTTTTCGGTGGTGATTTCCTCCCTGAATTGCACTGAGCATGCCGTTACGATCATGGGGCAAAAAACGCAGCTCGATTCCGTAGCCGAACGAAAATTTTGCAACTTTAAAATTTTGGCCGGAATCTAGAATTCTGGCGAAGGAATTTGCAGTCACTTTGTCAGCTTTGTGTGCAGAATCCAACCATTCATCACGTACAAGGTTTGGGTTAGTGATAGCCCGAGACCTTACGACTGCAATGGAATTGGTCTCGCATCGATCGGGCTCATGAGGAGTGTGATCTGGTCGCTCGAGTGAGGTACGATGCTATAGAATTTTTGCACTTCTTTCATGGATTAGCAACTTCTCTTTAGCTTTTCTCAGCGCTTGGCTGTCGTCACGGGGAGTGCCACATGTAGAATCACTCTTCATGACTAGACGAACATGCTCACCAAATTTGAGCATGATCTGATTTGGAACGGGTGAGATATGAACGTTGAAAGTCACTAGTTGTGATTGTCCCTTCCATGGCATGGAGTAGGAGGGTGGCCGCACGTGAATAGTATGCAGTCCCTTCTGTTTCACTCTTTTGCCTATAACTTCTTCTTGGGGTATCTGTTCGGGCTGAAATTTGACCCTTGGTGGTTTTCGATCGTGCTAGATCCAATGGTAGTACTTCCACAGCAATTTGAGATACCGACAATGTAGATCTAGTTATAAGGACCGTTTCAGGGTGCTAAAGGCTGATTCTGCCGAAACTGTTTCTCAGTTTACACTGCCTTAGACATATCAAAATGCAACATAACTTCGTAGGAGACTTTTGAGATACCTCATGAAGATCTTGGCCTATTCCAGGGCTATTCTAAGACTGCTGAAATCTCCACTATTTACTAGACTTTATTGAGCAGGGGCCCCATGTTGATGAAAATTACCTTCCAACAGGGAGAAAGAAGCTCTCGCATGGCGCTGCTATCGCCATGAGCGACTTGTAAAACCACAAAAAGGGAAAAAGGAAAGAAAGAGGTATGGACGGCACTACCACTATCGAGCATGGCCTCTGAGGGAGGCTCAAATGAAGAAGAAGAAGAAGAAGATGATGAAGAAGAAGAAGCCAAAAGTTTCTCTCTCCTTACTCTCTCTCTCCAAACATGACCCAACAATGAAAAGGCAAGGGATAGCTATTAAGTAGAAATTCTCTTTCGTGAAGGGTTCAAGCCTCTGCGTACAATGATGGTACGTGGTATATATTGAATTGTGCCCGAACATGGGTGGATTGATCAAAATTAAACTTAATAGCTGAAAATTAAGATTTCACTGAATAAAAGGAAATTAGAAAATAGGGAGCAAAATGGCAGATTTGCCCCTACCTAACAAGTTATGTAATTTCAAGACAGTCCTTGTGTTGCCCTAGAATGTGCATGATTTTTCAAGGATGATACGAGATTGTTCTTATGCCCGTTTGATCAAAAGATGATTGTTTTCTTGTTGGGCTTGGCATGGCAATCAATTTGATACCAACTTGAAGCCATGGATCGTGTTTTTACAGCACGATCATGTGACTTGAAATTTAAATGAATCTTGAAACTTTGGATCAATTGTGTGCTTGTTCCTTGATTTTTTTCTGTGATTTCTTCACTGGATCACACTAAGTATGCCGTCACAATCGCGAGACAACAAACGCAGCTCGATTCTGTGCCTGGACGCAGATTTTGCAACTTTGGAGTTTTGGCGGCAATCTAAAATTCTGATGACAAAATTTGTATTCACTTCATTGGCTACATGTGTGGAATCTGATTATTCATCATGTGCGTGGTTTGGACTAGTGATAGCCCAAGACCTTACGCACGTGATGGAATCAGTTTCACATCGATCGGGCACCCGAGCGATAGGATTTGGCTGCTCAAGCGAGGCACGACGCTGCTAATTTTTGTACACTTTCTTCATGAATCAACAAATTTTGTCTAGCCTTTCTTCACGCTCAAGCTTCGTCGCAAGGCGTGCCACATACGAAACGTTCAACTTAACGAGATAAACATTCTCACAAAATTTGAGCGTGATCTGACTTGAGCTGAGTGAGATTTAAGCGTCAAAAGTCACTGGTCATGACTGCCCCATTAATATAGTTGAGTTGCAAGGTGGCCGCATGGGAACAGTGTGCGGCTCCTGCTGTTTCGCTCTTTTACCTATAATGTCTTTTTGGAATGTCTGTTGAAGCAGAAATTTGGCCCTGGTGGTTTTCGACCATGTCGGATCCAATGAAAGTGGTCCCACAGTAAATTAAGACACCGAAAATATAGTTCTAGTTATAGGGTCCATTTCAGGGTGCTAGAGGCTAATTCTGGGAAAACTGTTTCTCAATGTATACTGCCTTAGACATGTGGGAATGTGAAGAAACTTGACAGAAAACTTTTGAGAGTTCTTATGAAGATCTTGGCCACTTCTGGGGCTATTATGAGACTGTCAAAAATTCCACTGTTTGTTAAGCTTTATTGACCAGGGATCCATGATGATGAAAAATGTCTTCCAACACTTGAGACTTGGAGTCATGCTAACAATACATGGCTCCTTGTGCATGGGGAGGCAGGAATCTCTTTACTGAACCTTCACTTCATTGGCGGCCTTCCACTGATCGGAGCAATGTATGATGAGTTCGGGCCTCAGAACTCAGTCTTCTTTAGCGATGCTTGCTTAAGAGAAGAAACACCGCCTGCTAATCTTCAGAAGATCTTTGAGATTTATCAGCTGCTTTATTTCAAGGCTAGCAACAGTCGAGTAAGCTTCACCGAATAGGTGAAATTCTTTTGCGGGGATTACCTTGATGAGGGTGGTCCAGGTGCTTCAAGAAGGAAGGAAAGGCAGTTGTGAAGGGGACACCTCCAATCTACCAACCCGAGAGTAATGATGACTGCATATTTGGCCCTGTTTCTATGCAAGTTCTCTCCTCCTTGAGGGGCAGATGACATCCGTTCAGGCACACTCTATGTGGCTTTCCATATGGTGAGGGGATGCCAATACGCCCTTGTGCAACCAGTTCTATGTAGTATCTACCATGGACTAAGAGCCATCTCCTGAGGGAAAGCCTATAAAGGCAAAGAGGGAGGTAATGGCCTTGCCGGAGGCAATGCTTTCCCAGTGGACTTCAAGACACCATTCCCCATCCATTACGTATACTGATGGCTAGGAGCTTATTTCCCTGCCACTTATGTCAGACGTCCTGGCACGGGACAGAAGATATGCCCCTTCTTGATGAGGATTTTCAAGCAGAAGGCTATCTTTGACAGCCCGAGGGACGCTCGTAACTTGTTTGGGAATGAGTTCTCCAGCATGTGTTAGGTCGCCTTTCCAGTTGGAGGATTTACTGACCACCCATTCATTGATGAGCTGGGCAAGGAGCTCATGTTTATTTTGAACTTCAAAGGCAGGGTTTTAGCCTATCGATCCCCACCCAATGCCAGACTCGAAGGGTATTTCACCTATCGATTTGCTCGTCAGCATGGGCATGATCAGGGTTGTACCTTTTTTGCATTCTTTGAAAAATGTCATGACGAAGTGAACCGGCAGGAAAGAAGAGCTAGGGCCATCCCGTGAATCATGGTTGCTAAAGCATATCCATACTGCATAGTCTACATGTTCAGAAATGACTGAGGTCAGCAAGTATGTGGCACAACATTTTGGAAGAAGGACCCGAGCTACTCAAGCCTATGCGCACTGGTGGAGGATTACCAGCCAAGGGTACTGGGAGGCTGATCACCCCTGGAAAGGGGAGAACTGCAATTGGCACCGAGATACCAAGCAAAAGAGGATACTTAGGACTCCCCCTCTAGGAGAGATTTTTACCTTGGACTACCCTTGGAATTGGAAGGCTCTTGGAGTATCCAGCAAGATAGCAGCGGATGAAACTTCACCGAAATTTCTTGCTATGGAGAAGAGGACGGGGAGCATTTTTTACAGCCTCACCTCTGTCTTTGAATGGAAGGAGGGTCGAAAGGGCTCAGGTCTTGAAGGACGCCCGATCCAAGACATGAATGCACTGATAGGGAGTGGCCCTCATAGTGCTCTTGCTATAGACTTTTATCGCAAGAGGAGTTCTGGGACAACTTCTCCTCCACCAGGGGTAGGAAAGAAGAGGAAGCGTTCTGTCCCCGCTGTCACTTGCACTCTGTCCCGAACTGTCAAGCCTTCTCAAAAAAGCAAGAGTGCAAAACTTGCTGCCATCCAGAAATCGGCTGTGGCTCTTCATCTTTTGCCTTTTTAAAATTATTTGTTGCTCCTTCTAAGTCACCTTCTAACACTCTTGAGCTATTTTCATCCTTTTTAGAGACTGAGGTAGATGACATTGGCCCTTCTAGGCTCATCATCTTTGCTTATGCTGGAGAGGGGACACCTGAGCATGGGGTAGAGCCCGAAATTCCTAGAACGACTACTGAGTCAGATTTGGCTTTAATGGAGATTGACGGGGCTGGGAATGAAGGTACTAGAGTTATTGTTCTCAGGGTGGAACCTGAAATCGATAGGGCCTTCTAACCTTAGGAGATAGTTGCCCCAACCGAAGCAGAGGCTATAATTGAAGAAACGCTTGAGTATCAGGGAGTTGCTGCCCCGGGTGATGGAGTTACGGGTAGTGCAAACCCAGGCCTTTTTGAGAATTCGGAGACTGGGTTCCAAGAGGGAGTAGGTCAGGAGGATGAGGGAGTTGTGCATTTTGTGGCAGAGGTTCTAGTTGTGGAGATGCGGGCTAGGTAGAAGAGTCCGTAGCCGAACTCATGGTCTTAGAAGATGAAGACCAAATGGAGAAGGTGAGCTCTGAACTTCCGGAGGCTGAGGTGGTGGCTCCAGTAGGTGAAGCTCGAAGTGAGGGAATTGACCTTGTTAAGACTGTTCCAGAGAATGCGGGGCAGAGAGAAGAAGTGGGCTCTGAAGGGACCAAGCCTGCCAATGGTGAGGCTGAAAGGCCAGATGAGGAGGTTAATATAGTGTGGGCCGAGCAGCTTGAGACTGGAGCCCTATCTGATTCTGCAAATGAGGAAACCCATGGACTGTGATAATAGTCGGAGTGACATCTTTAGACCCTAATCCCAAACGAGTGAGGAATCGCCTTGGGATAAGGTTGACTGCTGACCCTCCTCCAATATAATTCAATTGATGGGGAATGCATGTAGGTCACCAATCACAAAGAGAGAGCGATTGTGAAATTTTTCTCCCAATTACAAATCACCCTCTGAGAAGGTGATCGCATGCATCCATTTAGGATCGTTGGGTCCAAATCGGTCTCGTATACCTCTAGATTGGAAAGGGCCTGAACCAGAGCGATACAGTAATCCCTTGAGAGCACGAGGGCATCATAAATGTTGAGAAGGGCTGAAAGCTTCCTTAGGTGCCCTATCACATCATATTTCACCATTTCTTCATCAGCCTTTTTGTGTTCCTGGTCTTGCCACTGGCTTTGGTGATATAGCGGGTTGAAGACTAGGTTTAGGAGGAAGAGGTTTATTTTGAGCTGATGACTGGCTTGATTGCGTAGCCGGCTTGATTTGGGTAGTCTGAGTGGATTGGGTGACAGGGGTTTGTTTTGGTGGAATGGAGGTTTGAGGTTGAGGCTTAGGAGGTGGCTGGGTATATGGGACCAACGACATTCTAGGGAATTGGCGGATGGGTGGATTGTCCAGGGTATTTGAGCGAGGAAGGAGCCTAGGGAGTTGGAGGATGGGTAAATTGTTTGAAGTATTCGGATGAGGGAGAAGTGGTGGACTAGGAAACTTCAAGATACCTGGTGCTCGTCTTCTTTTGGTCAGAAGCCCTTGGTGCTCGTCTTCTCTAGTCGCCTTTGGAGGTGCTTGGTCTGTATTGCTAGGTTTGTGAACATCCCTAGCTTGATGAATCGCTTCTCGCTTTAAAAACTTGAGCCTGCTTCCCCCGTGATGGAGTTTCCATGGCTGGGAAGTTGAGGGTTCAACGGGATCAGAGGCTTCATCATGGGAGTCTCGTATTGAGACACTCTCGTGAATGGAAGTACCGACTGCTGGGCGTTTAGCATAAGCAATGTGACTTGCCTGGACTTTTTCTGTAACCACAACCTCGAACCCATAACATTCGTTCAGCTCATGGCCCCATATCTGATGGTATGGGCATTGATTCTCATTCCCTTGAGTAAGGCGCTTGGGTTGCCTCGTCCACTTTAGTGTGATGAGACCCTGTTGGAGCATCATATCGAACAGGGCATGAAGAAGATCTGTTGACAGCTCATCAGAAGGGTGCAGGCTTTTGTCTCTTCTGTACTGTTACCAAGTGGGAAGCCTCAGTTGCCTCGAATGCTTTCTTGAGTTCTTCGAGCTTGATCTGACCCTTCTGGATCAGAGCCTCGATGAGGTCTTTAAGTGTGTAGCATTCTTCTGTGGAATGGTTTACCTTTCGATGATAAGCATAGTAACTTGTGTGCGTATCGAGACCAGCTTGACCGGAAAACTAATCTTAGGTTGCTCAATCATATTCTGCTCCAGCAATAGTCGGAGCAGTGCAGGAACCCATTCCTTTTCAAAAGGGTAAACCTTGTTCTAATGGTTAGTTCAATAATCAATTCGATTAAGGTTCACAGGTGGGGGTACCTGGTTGTATGATTGCTGTTGTTTGTCAACCTGAGATACTGGCCTTGTTGTGCCTACCCCTTTGGAGAGCTCCAAAGTTTGAGAGGCACACTTCTTTGGATCATTGACGGTAACAGCCGCACTAATTACTCTTTTCTGTTGGTTGCCCTCGGCGTTGGTCCGAGAATTACCATTGCCTCTGTTGTTTTCCAAGCTTGAAGGTTGTTGTCATGGCCCACCAAGGTGGCATGACAAAGTCTCTATTCGAACAGACTTAGAGATCAGCTCTGACATGGAGGTCAGGTTGAAGGCCTCAACATGTAGAGCAATCTCAGGTCGCAGGTTTCGTACACAGGTCAAATCTCTCCACCTTACTATGCATTGGTCCACTGGTTCATCTGGTTCTTGGGTCAAGGTGAGAAGCTAGATGGTTTGGACTTCCCTCTCGACCTCATAGAAACGTTGGTGGAACAATTTCTCCATTTCCTCCCAAGTATGTGCTGAATTTGGGGGAAGCTAAGCATACCACTGAAAAGTCGGGCCATCAAGGGTTTTAACAAGCTGACGGAGGAGGAGTCTCCCATAAGCCACTGTCTCTTGATATGCCGCTTGGAAATGCGTGATATGTTGGTCTGGGGAGGATGTACCATTGATTAAGGGAAACTTTCCTTTCTTGTAATCTGAGGGAAACGAAACCTGATCAATGTAGGAGGGGTGCGACTTCTAGTAAAGCGTTGCACCCTGTATTCTCGAGATCTATCTTCTCTTTAAGCTATGGGTTACCATAGCATCGATGTCTACTTGTGAGACGGGATGAGGGATTGAATTGTTTTGTTTGGCAGGGGAAGAAGGCTGCCTTGGAGGTACATCATTCGAGTGATGGGAGTTGACATCATGGTTAGCCGAGTGTCGCATGGTTTCCATGCGGTCAATCTTCTCCATCATTGCATGCACTATGTCTTCGAACCTATTCATGCACTCTTCTTGGTTGTTGCTAGGTTCGTTTATAACCATAACGCTGACCATTTCTTCTGGTAGGCTAGCCTTAGGCGCAGTTGAGGGTTTTCGAGCTTGGCGAATCAAACATGGCAGATCGGTCAGCAAGGGGTCGTCAACATGCCCCCACTAGACTCCAGTCTTATATGCCGACCATGTGAGGGTCGATTCTTGATGGTCTTGGGACTGTGGTTGTAGGGTGGTTGGGTCATCTTGTATGACACTAACCACAGTGTAGGATTCTCGCACCTCTTCTTCAGTCTTTGTGATTCGAAGAGGGTAGAAGGGATTTCAGGAGGAAGACACTTGGAGCTGGGTTCCCCAACTTTATGGTCGGCTCCTTAATCGGGATCTACAGACCTCTATTTTGCTTATGTTTGAGGCTACGGTAGACTTCTCTCCATAACCAAGACTGGGATCGAGGTTGACCCACCTTCTTAGAGCATGAGAGGGCTATGTCAATAAGATGGGGCAACTAATGTGGACCGTGGACAGGGGTCAACTTGGGCTGCTTCCTTGGAAGTTGTAGAACTTCATCAATCAGGTCTTTGCCCCGATCCCCTTTGTGGGCTCCAGAGTCAAAACCGATCTGACAAGGCTGCCTAAGGATGGTACTCTTAGGGAAAACCTTCGGATACCAGTTCTTAAGATATCACCCAGAAGGAGAAAGGGCGGAAGAAGAGGGGACCTGCTCTCAACGATGTTTAGGTCAGGAGAAAGTAGTGTCCTGGGAGGGTGGCGCGTGTATGTCCCTTGAGGTAACATCTAGGTGACCTGAGGGTCAGCCCGGGCTCGAACAGGTGGTCTGGCCTTAAGTGGTCGAGAACTGCGAGCAAGTTTCTGTAAGAACAGGTGAGGGCTTGCCCCTTATAAAGTGCACTAGTGTGTGCTGAGAAGAATGACGAGGGGGTCGCCTTTCATGTACTTGGGTTGGAGCAGCAACGGCATTGCCCCGAGCGATGAAAAGCACATGAATGCGCATAGGTTTTGGCCCAATGAGGCCTGATCCTATACACATACTCGAGGTAGCACCAGGGCTGCCCCGAGGTGTGACTCGAGTGGATGACCAACGAGTCTTAGCATGTGTCCGTGAGGTGGAGGCCCCAGAGTCTCCTCCTCGATGTGTTGAGTCTCTAATCATAGAGACTCGAGGTGGTGCAAGAGTACGGGTGGTGGCCTTGCGGAGCAATGACAATTTGCTTGCCTTTTATAGAAAAGGACTGGGCATCCTTCTAGCGTACCTTGGCAATACAATCGACGAGTGACTTGCTGGTGACAGCGTGCATGCTCTGAGTGGTAGTAGATGTGCTAACAATGCAGGGTGGCTTGGTGGAAGTTCCACCAGGGCAAGGAGATGGGGAGTGAGGGACCTTTAAGTCCCTTCTCACGCCTATCCAAGTTAAGACCAGGGAGCTAAACACTAGGTCTTTGCACAAAAGAAAAGTTGAGAACAAAGTTCGAGGAACTTGATCCCTAGGGAAGCTCGCGAATGCGGGGATGAGAAAATCCTCGATCCGGATGAATGGGTTAAAGAACCCGGAAGCCATGTGGTGTGTGAAAACAAAAAAACAAAAGAGAAACTAGCGAAACAAGTACGATCCGACGAAGGGGTAGTAAGTCCCCAGTGGAGACGCCAAGCTGGTTAGGTGCCTCGATCTCTCCCCCAGATATTGATGATCAGACGACGCGCGTCTCAGATTTCGAAAGGAACCCGGGACTTGAGAACGCTCTCTCGAGAACCTTGCTCAGGAGAAAGGACATGTATACCAACCGATGAGAGATGAATTTTAGATGGGTTCGAGACTTACTCGAGGTGGCTCACGTGGGCACCCTCTTAGATCACGAAGAAAGCCCCCCAGTCGTATAACTGGTTTAGAATCGCCTCCCTTGGTCTATATTCTCATGTTTCTACAATCACACACATGCTTAGTTTACAAGACAAGTGGGCTGAGGGACCCCACCTTGTCTTTGGGTTAATACATACAGGCGTGCAGATTCAATGGAGAAAGGAGAAAAAATGATGAGATTTGGGTTGGGAGATGAGAGAGAAAGAGAAATTTGGCCGGGTGACTAGCCTAACACAGTGGCTAGATTAGTATGATGATTGACCTAGCATGGTAGCAAGTTCTGACATGGCAGCAAGATGAGCACGGTAACACAGACTGACACGGCGATAATACTACTCAACGAAAGAATATCAACACCAACCAGCCCGACACAATGGTGAGTTCGACATGGCAGTAAGACGGACACGATAACTTAGACCGGCAAAACGACAATATTGTTCGACGACGAGGCTACGGTGACAGTGCTAGACTTGTCCCTTGGTCAAATGAGAGAGGAAGAAGAAAAAGAAAGAGAAAGAGGAGAGATAAGAAAAGCAAAGAGAGAAAAATCAATAGGAGAAAAGGGGAGGAAAGGTGAAGAAAAGAAAGAGAAGAGATAAGAGAAATGAGAGAGAAGAGAAGAGAAGGGAGAGAAGAAGAAAGGTGAGAGAAGAAGAAGAGAGAAAAAGAAGAGAGGGAGGGATAAAAAGGGAATATAAGAGGGACAAAAGGAGAAAGAAGAAGTGAGTGAGAGAAGAGAGAAAGAGTATAAACGGTGATGGGTTCCGTCGCCCATGACAGAGGAAAGTGAGAGAGAAAGAACATGGACGGTGATGGGCTCCGCTGCTCATGACAGAAGAAAGAGGAGAGATAAAGAGTATGGACAGCGATGGGTTCTGCCACCCTTGACAGAGGAAAAAGGAGAGAGAAAAAACATAAATAGCAATCTCATGACAAAGGAAAAAGGAGAGAAAAAGAACATGGACAGCTATGGGTTTTGCCGCCCATAACATAAGAAAAAGGAGAGAGAAAGAGAAAGGGAAAGACACGCACGATACTAAGCATCGCTGCTCGTGTCGTAAGTGACTCAGACATGACCAGACCTGCCACTCGAGAAAGGGCCCGGTTCATTGTCCTTGTCAAAGGGGGAGGAGAGGAATTTCATGCGCAGCGATGAGCATCGCCAAGCACAACATAGGGAAAGGGAAACTTGGACAGAGGCCTGGCCCGCCACACGGGTTAAGGCGCAGCTCACTGTGCATGTCTCCAGATGAAAAGGGCAGGATGAGAATGCCCTGCCAGGCGATGGGTATCGTTGTGCTTAACCGAATACGACAGAGAAAAAACATAACAAGGTGAGAGAAAGAACGAGAGGAAGAAAGAGGTTAAGGGAAGAGAAAGAAGAAAGGATAGTAGAGAGAGAAAGAGAGTGAACAGTGAGAGACGAAAAGCAAGAAAAGAGAGAAAGGGAAAATAAGGAGAGAGGTTAAGAAAGAGTCAGAGGAGAAAGAAGGAAAGAGGGAGAAGGAAACACGCATGGCACTGCCACCACCGTGTGTGTTATAGAGAGAAAATAGAGAGAGAAATTCATGCATGGCGCTGCTATTATCATGCACGCTCAAACAGAGGGAAGCAGAGAGAAAGATAGAGCAAAGAGAGAATAAAGAAAGAAGGATAAGAGGAAGAAGGAGAAAAAAGAGAGAAAGAAACGTGCACGGTGTTGCTATTGACGTGTGTTTTAAATAGAGAAAATAAAATAAAGAGAGATTCATGCATGGCGTTGCCATCGCCATGCACATTCAGACAGAGAGAAGCAGGGAGAAAGATAGGGTGGAGAGAAAATAAAGAAGGAGAAGAAGAGTAGAGAGAGAGAAGAGAGAAGCATGCATGGTACTGCCACAGTCGTGCATGTTCTCAGATAAGAAGAAAGAGAAATAGAGAAAAGAAGAAAAAGAAAGAAAAGAAAGATAAAGGAGGAGAGAGAAAAGAAACTGAAGAAGAAAAAGAGTAGAGAGAGAAAACGAAGGGAAGAGAAGAAAGGAGGAGACAAAATTACCATAGGGAAGAGGGGTGCCCGCTTAATTCTTCTCTCCTCTCTTCTCTCCAAGACGTGCCTCCCAATTCAATGCAAAAACTTGAACTTTATTGATCAATTAAAAGTATGAGGAGGGGATCCTTTTACAATTAGGTTTAGCATGTATTTATAGAATTGGGCCCAAACATGGGTGGATGCCCAAAAATAATCATAATTGATGATAATTACAATTTAATTAAATTAAAAGAAATTCTAAAAATCGGTACAAAATGATTGTTTTGCCCCTGCCTAACAATATATGGAATTTCAAAACAGTCCTTGTTGCTGCCCTAGAACGTGCGTGATCTTCCATGGATTATCCAGCGTTGCTCTGGTGTCCGTTTGGTAAAAAGATTATCTTTCTTGTAGGGATCGCCATGGCAATCGATTTGATACCAACCTCGAACCACGGATCGTGTATTTAAGCCATAAAATTCGTGCGAATCTTGAAAAATTTTGATCGATAGTGCGGTCATTTCTTGATGGTTTTCATGATTTCTTTGTTGTATTGCACTAAGCATGCTGTCACGATCGCGTCGCAACCAACGCAGCTTGATTCCGTGCCCTGACGAAGATTTCGTCGTCTTGGGTTTTTGGCCGGATCTTGAAATCTGGCAACCATAATTTATAACAACTTCATCACCTTCGCGTGTAATATCCAACCGTTCATCACATACAGGGTTCAGACCAAATATAGCCTCGGACCTTACGCACATGATGGAACCAGTTTAGCATCGATCCGTTTTGTGAGCATTGTGATTTGGCCACTAGAGCGAGGTATGTCACTGCTGAATTTTCTGCAACTTCCTTCATGAATCGACTTCTTTTTAGCTTTTCTCCCTGCTCGGGCGTCATCACGAGGCGTACCACATATCAAAATGTTCGTCTTAACGAGACGAACACGATTAAAAAATTTGAGTGTGATCCAGTTTGGGACAAGTGAGATATGGCTCTCGAAATTCACTGCACGAAACTGTAACAATAGTCACCTTTAATGGTGATTTGGTGCAGGGAGGGCACATGGGAATAGTGTGCGGCCTACTCCTTTTTGGTCGTTTACTCATAACGTTTTTTTGGAGTACTCGATCAAGCCGAAACTTGACTCATAGAGGTTTTCGACCCTAACGGATTCAATGACAGTGGTCCCACAGCAATTTGACAAACCGAAAATAGAGTTCAAGTTACGGGATTTGTTTATGTTCTAAGGTAATTCTAAGACTATGGAAAACTCCACTGTAATTAGGCTTTATTGACTTGCTTCTCTTTTTATTCCACATCGGGGATCTAAGGTGCTGAAAAATGTGTTCAAACGCACTACACCATGTTTTCACTCAACACCTTCACCTTACTTCGAGCATCAGTTGAGATCGGGAATGAGCGCTCTCACCCAATCCAGTTATATCCCATATGAGGTCTCACCCAAGGCCTCGATAGCTCTAAATGAACCTCTAACCTAACCTACATCCTCTCCTCCACCTCAATCATAAATCCTCCACCTCTATCATAAATAAAGTAACCTTCCCATCACCCATCACACATTTCATCTTTCATACATAAGAAAGCGCGCACACACACGCATATATATATATATATAGTTTGCATTTTTGCAAGAGGTTGTCGTACTCAAATTAATTCTCTAATGTTGGATATTATTGGGTCTTTTCATGAGTTCTCTCGTTCTTTCTTCTTTGGTTTTTGCCTTTTTTGGGCATAATTGTAGCACTGGAGACTTTTGTTTTCTATGTTAGCACCCAGTCAATGGCTGTATAACTTTTGCCTTTTGTCGTAGCATCCTGTAGGCCCGGCTCACCCTGATATGGCCCAAACTTGGCTTTGCAAAGCCTTTAGGTGTGGTGGCTCAACCCTCAAGCCATATTTTATGGCCCACACTTTGTTATGGCCGGACTATGCCGCATGGCCTATGCCAACCTTATTTAAGAGCATTACAAAAATATGTCCCTTTTAAAATAAAATGATGTTTACAAAAAAGTATTGTTTTATTTTGGAATTTAAAAATAGTCTCATCTATTTCAAATTTTATATTCAAGTCCTACTCTTGAACGGATATAATATATTTTAATTTCGGCTCTTATTTTATATATTGGATTAAGCTCATATTTGAAATGTTCATTCTTTTCACTATCATATATCTATACAAATTATTAAAAAATACTAATAAGTGACTAAAATACCTATATAATATTCTGAGGTATTTTGTTATTTTTATTTAAGTAAAATTAGGTTTTAAATATTTCTTTTATAGATACACATGGTGAGAAGTATCAAGATGACTAATGTGAACTCAAATCCATGTAAGAGAAGAATATAGAATTAAAATATACTGACTTAGTATAAAATTTGAACATGTGCATCCCATTTTTTAATTTCAAAAATATAGCGGGACTTCTTCACAAATTTTCCTTAAATAAGATTTCAATACATGTTATTTGAATGTTCATTTCACGTACAATTTATTTACAGGGAATGTCAATTGTGAGACTATTTATTTGTAGTACAAGGAGGTCACAATCACTTTTAACCATTGGATATAAAATTCAATAGGAGAAAATGTGACACATCATTCAATAAATTTTATTTTGAACTTTGTACCTAAACAATAACGTATCCTCAACTAGCCAATTTCAAATACAATGGTCAATGATGATTGTGACCATGTATCAAATGTAAATAGTTTCATTGCATATATTTCCTTACTTATGAGTGGAATGTTTACCGAAGTAGTTGCCATTGACTGAGCTCATCAATCGAGCGAGACAAACCTAGAGGCGAGTATCAAGAGCCATATTTCAAAACCCGGATCGATGAGGTGGATCCTTCACCCCATAGATCTATGTATGGTTTATCGATCAGGAATTTGGATCAGCATGAATTGGTAATCTAGAAAAATATTAAATAAAATAAAATAAAAAATAAAATAGTCATTTATGGGGTGTGAATTTAGGAGGACCTAAATGAAAAACATTAGATAATATTTTAAAAAGAATAAGAAAATAAATGGGGGTTTATGGGGATCTATCGAAGACGGGTAACATCAAAGAAGTTTATTCCCTACTAATTCTCCATCCAGATCAACAATTAAGATTAAAAATTGTCCAATTTTAAAACAACGGTCAGGGCAAAGCGCAATAAAATGTTATCTCCAGTGGCCTACTAAACCATTAAGTTTTTCGAGCCACTCAAAACGTTATTGAACATTTCAATTGTAGAAAATTTTCATATGCGTCGAGGGACCATTCTTGTATTTGCATCTCCCCATGTATAAAACATCCATGTCAAAGATGGACGCAAATAGATGGTCCCTCCAAAAAAGATAAAACCAATAGTCTAATTATTTTCTTCTCAAAATTATTTTAAATTTTATTTCATTATATGGTCTCCATATTAGAATTAAATATTCTTTAAAATTTGGTCAAAAATTCATCTCAAAATGAGATTTTTAAGAGGCTATGCATTTCCTAGGACTCAGAATCTGTGTTGTTGAACTATGGACCCAATTTCTATGAGTCCATATAGAAATGATTCCCCTCTTAACGATTTATTTTTTACATGGATTTTTTAACCCAATTTTTAAGAACATATAATCTCTAACATGGGGATCAAGAATATGAAAAAATACATAAGTTTTTTAAATTGAAAATAACAATTTTATGAAAAAAACATTTGGACAATTAGTATCAACTATTTTTAGATGGACCACCCATTTGAATCCATCTTTAAGATGGATGCAACATGCCTCGGAGGAAGCAAATGTAGAAACGCACCCCCTGATACATGAAACAATATTCTTTGAACTATTTATTTTGTAGAAATATTGGAAAGGATAGTTTGCATAAGGCATATGCCCTAAAAAATCAAAGTAAGTCGCACCTTCAAATAGTGTTGAAAGATATTATTTCAGTATTGAAAATTTTTTTGGTGGCCTTAAAATTTATTTTCATCTACTATTATAAAATTTAAAGTTTCAAAAATAATATTGATCAAGCAGATCTATAAACATTTAAAACTCTTGAAAATTAACGGTCTAGAAAGTGAATTATAAGATGAACTATTTTTAGAATTTGAAACTCATTTTTTATCATGTCCATACATCTTGAGGTCAAAATAATCGATTTAAGAATATTTGGGCAATGAAACAACCACTTTATTTATTTTTTTAAGTGAGTTTTTAATTGGATTGTGTAGGACCTCACTCTTATATAAACTTTTTCTTTCGAAAAAAGCTGAGGAAGTTCTCGATAATACTATCGTCAAAGCTCCATGCCATTCTTATTACAGGATAGGTAATCCCCGTTAACATACCACTTTTTTTAAAAAAAAAGCCCTAACTTAATTGAATAGTACGATTTACTACGCTGGCTCAACTCTTAGCGAGGGTAGGGCCCTCTTAGTCACCCAAAGAAAAAAAAAAAAAAAAAATTGTCGATGTAGGGACAGCAGCTAACTCCTTTCCTTCGTCAACATTAACGTAAATCTCGAGAAAACTAGCTGTGTGATCTTTAGTACCATAGATACAACAATGTCACTTCATGCAAGTGTAGCATGAAGAAATCAATTGGCTTTAACTCGTCAGATTATTAAAATGTGGCCAGTCTATAGTTGAAAGCCTAGCCAAAATTAAATTTCCACCAATTTTTGTTGATAAGAGCCAATGGTTTTGTCTAGTTGAATAAGCGAAATAATTTTTGAACATCTTTTTTAATAATATAATTGATATTTTTAATAACTATTTTATTTTATGGATGAATATATAAAGAAATCATTTATTTTTAATATAAGGAAGCCACGACAATTCTTGTCCATCAAATTTCAATCAAATAATTATAAGTGTAATTATGACTAAACTCAATGCCCAATAAAAAAAAATTTGAACTTAGTGACATGTCCCGAGCCATGCAATTGGGCATCTAATGGCTAAGATTATTTGGGATCTTCGTATACTTAAGATAAATGGTTTCATAGTATACAATCCTTTATTTTATTATTTTTAAATCATATCAATTGGTTCAATGAAAGTGGTAGAATAGTTTTGATTGGATCAAACGTCAAGTTCATCAATGAGAGCGGTTTTGATCACAATAGTTTTGCTAACATTTTAATCAAATTGTTATTAAAAAGTATGGTATCGCGAGGTTATTACGTAAGATATTAGTCTTTCAAGACAGCGAAATCCTTTGCGATGTTATTATGTAAGATATTAATCTTTGAATACCTTTTTTGGTCCGGCATGCGGGCCTTCTCAATGGCAAGTTCTTTGGGATGGAAGAAAGATTGTCAATTCAAGAAACTCACATGGCCATCGTCTTCCTCTGAGCACAATAGCTGGTAGACCTCGAACAGTTCGTGAAGCCCTAGAGGAGGTGCATTGCCATTTACCATATGGTCACCAAAAATCACCCCATTGCTTGACACGAACTCAGCATAAATCTCACCTGTGAAATGGAGGTCAAAAAGAGAGAACCCTGCCTTACCATGATAAAAAAGCCAGGAGTTACATAACTCCATATCTCTAGCAAGGCCCTCATGGTATTCAGGCGGCAATCATAATACCTCATCAACCACTTGCAGGCTAAGAGCAAAGAACACGATTTATGGCGTTCCTCATGATGATGTAAGGCATCAAAGGTCCAAGAGCTATATTCCTTGAGATACTGATACTCACCTTAAAACCAAAGGCCATGGGGAGACCACACCAGACCTATACCCTTCATTATCCTCTTCCCATGAGTCGGGAGGTCTAGACGAGAACCATAGTCACGGTGAAGGAAATGGAACATGGGCACACCATCATCCTCCACTACAAACCATCCATCCTTAGTCTCATGAAGATGGAAGCGGGCACTTTCACCTATGAAAGTGATGCTTAGCGGCCACTCTAGCTCACAAGCAAGGGGAAATAAGCTTAAGATATTGGCCCCTCGCAAGAACAACTCCGGGAAAAGTATTGGTCCCCAATTCCCTCGGCTTTGAAATTTCCAACTTTCAGGACATCACCTACAAGAATGCAAAAGAAAGTTTGTATCATACTATGGACTTCATAAAAGAGGTGACATTGACCAAAGATGACAAAATTTAGCCATCATGTCCCCTTAAAATGGAGATATGTTGATGTAAAAGGTGCTTGGCTAGCCCAAGTCACCCTAGAGGATTCAGAGGTAACTATACTGGTGAGTCAAGCCCAACCACGATGCACCATCTAAGAGCTCCCTTTCTTATCAAAAGAAGCATAAGAAGATATGGGAAAGCATGAAAAAACTATGAAAAAGCATAGAAAAGCAAGCAAAAACAAGCCAAATCATACAAAAAGAAATAAAAAAGGGATCAAGACAGCTTAACTCCCTCATAAGCTCAAAAAGTGCTCTCCATGAGACCAAGATGCTCCAAAAACACACTCTCCATGAGACCAGGATGCTCCAAAAACACAAGCTCTAAAAGGTGCTCTCTTCACTCTCTCTCTCTCTCTCTAAAAGTGAAAAAATGAGGTTGAATGGTAAAAATGAAGCCCCTCACCCCCTTTCATACTTGGATAACAAGTGAAAATGGGACATTTCTCCCATAGCTCCTCCCAAGTCTTCAATTCAAAGATGTTCCATTCTCCCAAAAGAGTCATTTTAAGGATGATGGAGGGCATTGAGGTAAAAGTGAAAGCCTTAAAAGACGATCCCCTGCCCTTCCACAAACCTGTAGGCTAAAAATCCCCCAAGGGCATAATGTCCAAAAGGTCCAAATGGCATCAGAATCGCATGGGACCAAGCCCATTGCGAAGCTTGGGCCCAGCCTAGTCAAAATCGCCTTGGCCTAGCCAAGAAAGTCCCCCTAAGCCAGGCCACCACCCCAAAAAATAGGGGGACAGAACCCCCTCTCTCTTTCTCTCTCCCCTCTCATCCCTTACTGTCACAACCCCGCCTCCATCTCCCTTGTCATACTTGCCAGAGGGCCATAGGGTGCAGGACCGCAACCAAAGGTAACGAATTCCACTAAAGTAGGAGTGGGCTCAATGCTTAAGAAAGATAGAATCAAAGCAAACCACAAAAGAAAACTCCGAACACAACCATACAAAAACCGGACAAACTAAAACCAAATATAGAAATATACAATTTTCAGATTATTACAAATTACCCAAGGCACCAAAGGCCCAACAACAACATACAAAGCTTCAAAATAAAACAACTCTGTGACAAATTTCCATCTAACACCTACAATCAAAAAGAGGCTTCCTCGTCAAGCGCAGGTCTCCAATAGCCAGCAGTGATCACCCAACTGTCCTTGCTCGAACCACGGGATATCACTCTACATAGATGAAATCTAGGATTGTTCTTAAAAGCCCAGTAAGCAAGACAAGATGCCATATCTCCCGCCTATGAATATTATCTTATATTAATTGAAATATCATGTAAGTCTTATAAACATGTAGTCATTTGCCAAAATTTTATCTATCAGTGTATCATGCATGATTCACAATGAAGTAATAACTGATGATATATTGTGCCATTCAAGCATGTAAATCTTACAGATTAGCATAATTAATCAAACATTAATAATTACCCACTAACTCAAACCTTAGTTTGCTAACTCCCGAAGTAGAAGCCGTATTCATCAAGCAAAGTCAATCCTTCTACTATCACTCAGGAGGGAAGACAATGACAATGTCAGTAATTCCTTCACACGCACGCGCACAGTCCCCAGCGTGCATTGGGGCGTTTGATAGGCTCATGGCCTTACAAGACACGACCCTCTCCTGATGCCCTTCTGTCGAGAAAGCATTACACTACCAACCAATGCGTAGTGCCCAAATAGCTTTGGGGGGCACGACTCAAACAAACCTTCACATTCACTCCCTAACTCTCGTCCTATCATGGGTAGTCAGGGAAAGATCGCAGCTGCGGGTACCATCATTCACACAGTAAGTACCTTACCCAACAGGCAGCTACCAACCATCAAATTTGAGTCATGTCTTATTACAACCATGAACTCATATTACAACATGCACCCCTCACTGGTGCCAAAAACATGGGCCATGCAAAATGCTCAAAGCACACCAATAGTTACATATCACATAGCTGACCACACAAGTCTTGTCACATAGCCGACCACACAGGTATTACCATATAGCACATCTCAAAATCATACACACATGTCTCAACATAACATGTATCATCACATGTACACTTATCATAACAGAGCATATCTCATTGCATGCTTGTTATATCTTAAAAGAGCGTATCTCATCATCATGCATTCTTATCACAACATGGTATGCTTTTATTTTCTAACAGAGCATACTTTTATTTCATAATGGAATATGCCTCATCTCACACTGCTACCATATCACATCACAATATCTATGGATGACTCATTATATAATGCTTCATATCACATCTGTGGCATATGTTATGACAACCATGCACATTCATCTTTTTATAAGCAATCACTACTTCATAGGCATGAACATTCACTATTTCTTAACAGAGCAAGCATTCATGTGTGACAGTCTCACAGAAAAATGGAAATAGCTTCCTATGCATAAAGAATTCCATCATGGTTCCAAAACCATTTTGAAAATAGACTCACCTACTTTCATTTAGAAGTGGTTTGGGATTAATCAGAGACATATTGGTCAACAAACAATCTTACTCATGTAACAGTTCTGGAAAAGCTACTGCTTTCATAACAATAATATCTTTATAGAAAAATGGGCATAATTTCCAAACCAAAGAGAATTTCGGCATGGGTCCCAAATCATTTTTGAAGTAAACTCAGTCATATTATATTTAAAAGTAGTTTTAGCTCATTTGGACATGATTTGATCCGTAAATAGTTCATTATAAAAACATGTAACAGTTTTGGACATTCCCTGCAATCACAACAGTGACACCTTCATAGAAAAAGGAGCATTATTTCCAAACCATAGAGAATTTTGGCATGGTTCCAAAAATAAGTTTTGAAATAGACTCACTCATATTTCATGCAAAAGTAGTTTAATCTCATTTGGAAATGATTTTATCAGTAAATAGTTCATTACAAAAACATGTAATAGTTCTGGAATTTCATATCACAGATTTGGCATGTCTTAACAAAAGTCTCATAACTTTCCAAGCACAAAAGACATTGATATGAGGTCTTTTCCCTCGAAAAATAGAATCAAAGGGCTTCTCCAGAAACTTTCATGGTTAATAGAGGTATTTCCGATGCTTAAACTGTTACTTAAATGGGAATCACAGTTCTGGAAAGAGAGTACATACTTAGCAGAACACTTAGCAAAATTTTAGCAATAAATTCCACACCCATTTCCACAATAAAATTCATAATCCCACTTAGATTTCACAATTTGATAAACAAATTAAGCATGCATTAATCAATTAATGGAAACATGAAATCTAAATCCACTTACGGTACTCTAGAGGACTCCAATTTCTCCACACAGGTCAAGCTTTAACGTTCCAAAGGTTTTGAGAAGGGAGGATGAGAAAGAGAGAAAGGGCAAAAGTTCTCGGAGGGTCAGGGGAGGCAGTAAGCAGGTGACACACATGTGGCATACAATGGAATCCAGGTGGCTCACTGTGGCGTATAAGTGGCAGACATGAAAGAGCAAAGCATAAGAGTTCCCCTCGCATCCACTCTCGGTGGTAAAACTCACGATGGTGTCTTGCTCAGCAGAATCACGCGTGGTAGTGTCGTGCACGATGGTCATCTCTTGCACGCTCGACGGCATCCCTTGCAAGTAAAGTGGCTTTACACGCACGACAGTTATCTCTTGCACTCACAACAGCATCCGTTGCATGCACGATGGCTTTACACACATGGCGGTCATCTCTTACATGCACGGCGGCATCCCTTACATGCCAGAAAAGTCCAGGCCCTTACATCATCCCCCTTTAGAAAGGATTTTGTCCCCAAAATCATACCTCTACTAATCAAATAAATGGAGGTACTTATCCCGGATCTGATCTTCCCATGAATGGTATTGTCACAAAACGCGGACTAGAGGGATCTCCTTATTACGCAACACCTGCACCCTTCTATCTAGTATCCCAATTGGCTACTCGATGAAGGTCAGATCTTCTCTGATTGGAATTGGTTCATACTTCAGAATATGGGACGGGTCGGGCAGGTACTTCCTTAACAGAGTTATATGAAGTACATTGTGGATATTTGCTAGTCCGGGTGGTAAGGTAAGTCGATATCCCATGGCTCCATTCTATCCATAATCTCAAAAGGTCCAATATAACATGAGCTCAACTTCCCTTTCCTGTCGAGTCTCATAATGCCCTTTATTGATGATACCTTTAAGAAAACTCGATCACCCAACTCAAACTCGATGTCTCTTGTTTAGTTATCGGCGTAACTCTTTTGTTGACTCTGAGCTATCCTGAGCCTCTCTCGAATCAAATAAATCTTTTCTGAGCTCATCTGGACAATTTCTAGCCCTAAAAGCCTTCTTTCACCAATCTCGTCCCAACAAATAGGTGACCTGCACTTTCTTCCATACTGGGCTTCAAAAGGCACCATCTGAATATTTGGCTTGGAAGCTGTTGTTATAGGTAAATTCAATTAGGGGTAAATGATCTTTCTAGTTTCCCTTAAAATCAAAGACGTAGGCCCTTAACATGTCGTCCAAGGTTTGTATGGTTCTCTTTGATTGTCCATCACTTTGGGGGTGAAAGGCAGTACTAAAAGTAAGTCTGGTCCCCAAGGCTGACTGCAGACTTGCTCAAAATCATAAAGCAAATCTAGTGTCCCTATAGGACATGGTGCTGACTAGTATTCCATGCAACCTCATTATTTCCTTGATGTATAACTTGGCCAGTTTATCCAAGATATAGGTCGTGCAGATTGACAAGAAGTGGGCAGCTTTGGTCAGTCGGTCCATAACAACCCAAATATTATCATGCACAGAATTCATTCTTGGCAAATCAGAGACAAAGGCCATAGCAATGTTCTCCCATTTCCATTTCGGCATGGGTAAGGGCTGTAACAAACCAGCGTGTTTCTGATGCTCAGCTTTTACTTACTGGCATGTCATGCATATAGAAATAAATAGTGCTATTTCCCTTTTCATGTCACTTCACTAGAAATTTTCTTTAAGTCTTGATACATCCTAGTACTCCCAGGATGTATACCATAACTGGAGCGGTGAGGTTCTTTTAAGATAATTCTCTTTACCTCCTCATCATTCGAAACATAGACCTGATTTTTTAATTTTAACAAGTCATCACTGCTCAAAGAGAAATCGTCTTTCCTCCCTAGTTTCATCTCTTCCAAAAATTTCATGAGCTGCGGATCCTTCTTTTTGTTTGCGATGAAAAATCTGAATGATCCTCTGATGAAGATCTCTCGGATCTTAACACCTTAAACTGATGAAAATACAGTAGTAGAGAAAGTGGGACAATCGAATTCAGATCTGAGGCCAGATCTGCTCAGAAACGAGTATATCCACTCTTAGATCTGTGGCAGAGCCAGCATGATCCAAAAAAATCAAAAACACAATTTTAAAGCAAATTAACAGATCAAAATAAAATAAAATAAAACAGAATCAAACAGTAATGAGAAAAAGAAAGAAAGAGTTAAAGAGCAGTACCAAACCGGGCCAGATGGCTCGGGATTCTCGAGCCTTCTAGGGCTCGCCCGTATCAGAATCAGTGTCCTCTTTGCCTCTTTTGATTCGAATGTTGACCAACAAGTCTCTAGTGTAAAATGGTTGTTGTGCCTGGGAGATGATTTTAGAACTAGAGTTTTTGTGCCCTAGGTCTAGTTTTTTGGCTTAAGGTTAGGGTTTCAAGAGGTTAGGTTTTATGAAGCAAGTCAATCCTCTAGGGTTTCAATCTTCTTCTAGTCGTCCCCCTCGAATGGCCACAAAAAGGGATCATGGATCTGTTGGGAAGGATATCTTTCCATAAACAACAGATCCCTATCCAAAAGTGCCAATTTTCGGGGTGTACCGATCTGGGTGACACGCCTAGTGTCTTCCAAATATTTTTTGGTAAAAAACGTAAAAAAAGGTAAGAAACCCACTCCAAAAGGGAAATTTCAGTTTTGGGCCAAAAGGGTTTGGGCGACACTGCTAGTATCGCCCAAACTAAAAGTGGTCCAAATTGAGATTTTTCACTTCTGGTGTGAGTTTCTTACCTTTTTTGTACGATTTTCCACTAGGCGTGTCGCTCAGATCCGTAACCCCAAAATTGGCATTTTTGGATAGGGATCTGTTGATTTTGGAAAGAAATCCTTTCCAACAGATCCTTGACCCCTTTATAATCTTTTTCCATGGCCATTCAAGGGGACAACTAGGAGAAGATTGAAACCCTAGAGGATAGACTTGCTTCAAAAACCCTAACCTCTTGAAACCTTAACCTTAAGCCAAAAAAGCAAGACTTAGGGCACAACAACTCTAGTTCAAAAACCATCTCCAGGGCACAACAACCATTTTACATCAGAAACTTGCTGGTCAACATTCGAATCAAAAGAGGAAAACTTGCTGAAATCTGTGTGGCCTAAAAAGTCGGCTCCGCTTGAAAAACTTGGAATAGTTAGGGGGTCCAACCAAGCATCATCCTACAAGGGACTTTAGGAAACCAAAGTAGGAGTCGAGTGAGGGAAGATGTTCCTATAGTATCAAACGTCAATTCGCGTAACTCGAACCACCTGAGGCACAACGATCTCAAAACCAAGACCCACTTAGGTCTAGGGGATCTAACCCAACCTCGAGCCTCCATAATATAGCTCATGATGTCTTGAACACTGTAGAAAGCAGAGGTATCATTCTAGACCAACCCTTAGGCGAAATAGGTGTCCAAGCTACCCTTAAAAATCTAGTTGACCTAGGTTACGCCATTCATGTCCCTGCCTACAGGTCGATCCCAGACCATCGTAGTGGTATAGGTTAACTCCTAATAATACTGAGTCAGCCATTTCTTCAATCGGTCCCTCTAGCTCATCCAGTCCAACAAACCGTGCAATTTTCGCAACTAGTGGCGACACCTATGGGTCAGTACGATCCTCAGGCACAAATATATCAAACCACCCTGGTGACTGCGGCTCAGCAATCTCAGGCCCATGCAGGCCAACATGTACCTCAGGTCTCGACTCATCAGTCTATGCTTGGGAACCCACCGACCAGTGGGCCTGCTGTGTCAAATACCCAACACAAAGGCGCCTTAAAAGCAATGCAGGATATGCTTGTAAGAATGAGTATGCATGAAATCCTACCCTCGAAGGCCTATGTTCAAGCGAACCTTGGAGGCATGGCAGACCTTCCCTTGGGACTTGTCGTCCTAGAATTTAGAAACAAGTTCAATGGGAAGAGCAATCCAGATACTCGCGTCAATGCGTACCTCCTCTCCATTTGAGCTTTGCAAGACAGGCTTAACCAACTGAAGGCCATATTTTTATAAACATTCACCAGTGAGGCCTTGAATTGGCATCGGAGAACAATGTTTGCTAGACCACACATCACTCCAAATGAAATGTTCAACCTATTCGTCTCTCACTACTGCAGGTCAACACCAAGACCACTCTCCCTATGGGAGCTCAGTGCAACGAAACGAAACCCCAGAGAATCTCTGAGGATTTCATTAGTCGATTCCGCGAGGTGGCGATGCGGGCCATAGAATGTCCACTTACAGACCCAGCCAAAATCTCCATAGTCTGAGAGAATGTCGCTCTTGAAGACATGACCTTCTTCAGCCAAGGTCTTAACCCCAACGCTTTTGACAACATAATTGAGTGGGTGGCGTGACATGAAAGGGCCAGAGGGACACCCCTCAGCACTAAGCCTCACAATAAATCGTTAACAACTCCCCAAAATAAGAATAAAAACAATAACAAGGGGAATGCTTCATGTCAAGTTAATGAGATTGTTGTTAACGGACCGGCTCAAGGTTCAGCTGCTCAACGTAACACTCAAAACCAAAACTGAAGGGGTCAACCTAGAGTCAACGCTCAAAATAATAACCAAAGGTGAGAGGATAATTTCACCCCTCTCAAAGACCCATTAAAAAAAGTATTGAAATTACTCCTGGCTAGAAATATGATTTATCTTCCACCACCACTGAACCACCATTTCAAGTCACGGATAAGAGCAAGTGGTGCAAATGGCATCAAAACCATGATCATAATACCCAAAACTGATTGTATTTGAAACAGGTGATTCAAGGGTTAATCAATAGGGGGGACATTACTATCGCATCTAGAAATCAACCTGTTGAAGAACCTAATCAAAAGATGGGTATCTTAACAAATCCTCTCCCTAAAAATATGGTCACAATGACCGAAAGGCCAGGAGCTCAGGACAACTCAAAAGAGAACATTGTCATTCACATGGCTGAGAGCGGAGACGAAGAAGACGAACCCTGTCAATTCATATTTGCTTGTGATCATCACTTTCAAGAGCCCAAAGAAGATATTTTGAGCCTTCTAAGTGGAAACCCTTCATCTTCAAACCTCGATAACCTTCCCAAATGGGACTATTATGGCGAAGATGATACGCTCGAAATCGATGTGGTCAGGATCAACGAAAAGGGATTATCTTCCAAACAAGGGGCCAACACCCCAAAGTCTCCCATTACTCTTGCTAGGGCTGACCCTATCTAGCTTCAGGTTGGCGACGTTGATTCCCTAACCCCAAGAGGCCGAGTGTTCAAACCCATTCAATGGCCGATACTCTTAATGAAAGGATGGGAAACACCTCATTCAATGGCCGATACTCTCACAGATCATGAGTAGAATAAAGAAATTCATGGATCCGCAACCACCTACGATCTACCGGCTTAACTCAGGAAGATCCAGGCTCAAATCTCCATCTTGGAGCTGCTTGCCAATTCATCAGCACACAAAGCTCAGATTGAAAAGGTCCTCACCAAGACACACATCCAAAGCAACACACAGCTGGATGAGTTGTGCGGAATGATCCACTAAGTGATGACACCAACGCGAATGGTGTTCACGGACGATGACATCCCAGCTAGCTTCAACCACATTCATGTCCAACTTCTGCACATCACCGTTTTTATGTAAGGATATGAGATACAGAGAGTGCTTGTTGATAATGGGGCATCCTTCAACATATGCCTTGTGAAAACCGTGAAGCAGATAGCCAAAATCCTGGATGATTTCGAGCCATGTCAACTAACTATCGTTGCATACAACGGGACCAAGAGACAAACTGAAGGCATACTGCCTCTCACACTCAAGATCAGCCTTATTCTCCAAGTGATAAAGTTTTATATCTTGGAAATAAAACCTTCATTCAACATACTGCTAAGAAGACCGTGGCTGCATGAAAACCTCGTGGTCGCCTCTACACTTCATCAATGCCTCAAAGTTTTGACCAAAAAAGGCGTCGCGAAGTTATGTTCTGAACCCCCTGCTTTTCTCCATCCTAGTATACATAACGAGAAGCTAGCCGTAGGGGGTCGACCTTGGAGAAATCCAACTCGCTTCCTTCGAGCAATCCGATTGTGCCACTTTACGCCTAGAGGCCAACGACCCTGTTCCTCAAATCTTGCAAACTTCCTCATCGATGGAGGACATCATCCAATGTCAACATCTATAATGTTTCGGGTCCCTCGAAGCTTGGCACATGCTCTTCTCCCAAGGCTTCTAACCAGGCTAAGGTTTGGGGAGTCTAAGGGCAAGGCATAACGGAGGTAAATTCTGAATCACTCTAAGCCAAAACTGAAATAGGGGATCGAAGAGGTCTCGAGCGTTCTCTCACCTAATTTCAAAGCCAGACGAAGCCTTCATGTCATCCATGCTTTGTATCTAGAGGCATTCAAAGCTTCAATCCTCTCGACGCCCGTCCTTCGAAATGGTCGAAGGTGATCCTTGAATCTACAATGGGGAAGAATTCTTCTTCCACATCTCAGCACACACAAGAACTAGGGACTGAAGACCTTTTTGCAGACCTGGATTTGAAGGTATGCACAATTGCCTCTAACACAGCCAGGCATGCTCACCCACCGATACAAACCCAGAAATGGAATTGGTCAATCATTCCTCTATCTCGAGAATCACTGGAAGCATACCAATGGCACCATCAAGTCCCGGTGCCAAAAAAACAGATAAGCGCAGGGTGGCCACTTAAGCACCCTGCGCATCACGTTCCCAACATTTCTCTCTCGAGTCCCATAAGGGACACCTCTTGTGATATTTCAAAATCCGTTGAAAATTCGAAACATGATATGACTGATAATGAAAACAAATTTTCAAAAACGACGAACACTCAAGATAGCCCAATAACGGTGCACAATACCCAAGCCGACGAATTGGATGACGAAGACAAAGATCAAAAGAGCCAAGAGTTTGAAGAAATCCCTCAACCTGAGAACTTACTTCTCATGTTGCGCAACTCAAGAAGAGGTTTGATGACCCAACGGCACTCATCGAAGAGACGATCGACGTAAACCTAGGAACTGAGAAGGACCCAAGGTTAACCAACATTGGAACCTCCCTATCTTCTGAGGAGTGGGAAAATGTGATTTCCTTTCTCAAGGAATATCGCTATGTCTTTACCTGATCATACGATGATATGTCAGGGTTAAATCCCACATTGGTGCAACATCACCTAATATTCAACGAAGGGGCAAAGTCTGTAAGGCAGAAACTTCGACGTCAAAAGACCCACCTTGAGCTCAAAATTAAAGAAGAAATCGACAAACTGCTCAAGGTGAAGTTCATGACTCCTGTCGATTACTCAGAATGGTTGGCCAACATAGTAGTCATACCCAAGAAAGATGGGAGGATCCGAGCATGTGTCGACTACCGAGACCTCAATAAGGCATGTCCCAAAGACAACTTCCCGTTACCAAATATAGATGCCTTGGTCAACAATATAGTGAGGCAAGAGATGTTGTCATTCATGGATGGCTTCTCAGGCTACAACCAGATTCTCATGGCAAAAGAAGACCAAACCAAGACTTTGTTCTTAACACAATGAGGAACCTACTGCTAGTGTGCCATGCCCTTTGGCCTAAAAAATCTAGGGGCAACTTATCAATGGGAAATGACTAACATCTTCCACGACTTGACGCACACCATCATGGAAGACTATATCGACGACATTCTGGTCAAGTCAAAGACCACGTCTGATCATCTCACCGACCTGAGAACCATTTTCGAAAGACTCCGGAAACATCAACTCAAACTCAATCCACAGAAATGTGCCTTTGGAGTTGAATCCGGCAAGTTACTAGGCTTTATAGTAAACCAAAGGAGCATTGAGGTGGACCTGTCAAAAATACGAGCCATCATTGAAATGCCCCCTCCCCCGAACATCAGAGAAATCCGTGGGCTTCAAGGTCACATACAACCCATAAGGTGTTTATTTTGACAAGTGCGCACCATTGAATAAGCTCCTTAAAAAAGATACCCCATTCTTATGGGACAATGAATGCCAAGAAGTGTTCGACTAAATTAAAGAGTATCTAACCAAACCTTTCATTCTTATTCCTCATAGTCCAAATAAACCCTTGTTCCTATATGTATCTATGAAATATAAGACCATGAGGGCAATGTTAGAACAATACGATGAGCATGGAAAAGAACAAATGATATACTACATCAGCAAAACCATGGTTAACTATGAGACAAGATACATGGACGTGGAGAAGTTTTGCTTAACACTTGTGTGGCCTATGCAGAAATTAAGACACTATGTCTTATCTCGTACAGTTAATCTCATCTCTAAAATTGACCCACTCAAGTACCTATTGGAGAGATTAGTCCTTAACAGACGTTTGGCAAAGTGAAGAATGCTATTGAGCGAGTTCAAGATAGAATATGTCATGCTGACCACTTAGCTGAACACGCACTGCCAGATAATACCCCCATCAACACGGATCTCCTTGATAAGAACCTCTTCACAAATGAGGACTCAATTTATGAGCTATACTTTGACGGTGCAAAGAATGAATATGAGTCAGGTATAGGAGTCATACTATGCTCACCCGAGAATATTTTAATGCCAATAGCAATCAGATTGAGTTTCCCATGTACCAAAAACATTGATGAATATAAAGCCTTGATAATCGGGCTCGAGAACGCTATGGGGATGAAAATCAAGCAAATACGAGTGATTGGTGACTCCTTACTTGTCCAAAACTAACTTCAAGGGATTTGGAAGGTGAAAGAATAAAAGCTCAAATGCTATCAAGAACAGGTGTAAAAGATGATCTCATATTTGAAGAAAATCACCTTTCAGCACGTAACTAGCGAAAATAATCAGTTCATCAACACCCTTGCGACCCTTACTTCAACGATTGATATTCCTTCAAAAATCACCACACTGCCATTCTACATCAGGATCAAACATGACCCTTTCCCACCAAGGATCGAAGATGAAATAGAGCAAGAAAATGAGAACGATGGGAAAATGTCTCTCGTGGCTTCAGATGCGCTAGTTAAGCCAAAACATGGTTCCACGATGTTTTGTCCCTGCTGAAACATGAGTTAAACCCCGAAGGAGCCTCCAAAAAGGATAAAGAAGCCCTTCGAAGGTTTTCTATGGGATTTGTAATAAAAGGTGCTCTCTTGTTCAAGAAGTCCTTGAATGTCATCATTTTATGGTGTCTTGACAGATATCGACCAAGTACTGATAGAGTTACAAAATGAAAGAGGTCATTCTGTGGCAGCCACCTTAGCTCAGAAAATTAGGCGCCAAGGCTATTACTGGACCACCATGGCCAAAGATTGTTGGAAGTTCATTAAGAGGTGTCTCAAATGTCAACTTTATGGAGACCTCATCCATGCACCATCCATACAACTTAACTCAACACCGCCCATATGGCCTTTTTCCATGTGGGGTCTTGATATCAACGAAATGATCTCACCAAAAGCGTCAAACAGCCACTGTTTTATATTAACAGCTATAGAGTACTTCACAAAATGGGTAGAAGCCGTATCATTTATCAAAATTGAGGGACAACAGGTTTCCCGTTTCATAAAGAACAACATTGTATTCAGATTCGGTGTTCCTGAGTCAATCATTACTGACAATGGATCCAGCTTCAAAAATGAAAGGGTCACTAAGGTGTGCAAGAAATTTAGGATAACACAGAAAGTCTCCACACCTTACTACCGCCAAAGAGATAGATATGCAGAGGCCACAAACAAAGGACTTCTCATAATTATAGATAGAATAATAGATGGTGGCAAGGAGTGGCACGAAAAGCTAAATGACGCGCTATAGGGCTACCGGACAACTGAGAAGACTCCTACTGGCATGACCCCATACTCATACTCATTGTTGTATAGTATGGAAGCAGAGCTACCCATTATAGTTGAGTTACCATCTCTCCGAGTGCTTATTCACAAAAATTCAGACAAGGAACAAAATATCGAAGCACAAATTGCTGCCCTCATTACTTTAGATGAACGACGACTACGAGGGAGACAGAATATCATTTCTTATCAGTGTAGAGTCGAGAGGGCATACCAAAGATAAGTTGTTCCTCGACAATTCATAGAAGAGGACATGGTACACAAGAAAATCTTCCACACTCCTACAAATCCACACCCTTTAGGCAAGTTCAAACTTAATTGGGAGGAGTCATTCGTGGTTACCTGAGTGCACATAGGCAATTCTTACAAGATCAAAAATCAAGAGGGGTACGAACTCAACGACCCCATTTATGCGATGTATCTCAAAAAATACTACCTGTAACGGGCTCAAAAGAGTGGTGAAAACCCGAAAAGGGCATTACAAAGGAAGAAAAAAAAAACGGAAGTGGTGAAAACCTGAAAAGGCATAACGAGTAAAAAAAGCAAAAGAATAAAATAATTCTCCAAGAAGGAGCTTCTGAAGCAAAAAGTACAAATAAGTACTTGCAAGTTCCATCAATACTGCCCAAGCAGACCCTGAGGACAAAGACTCCTCCTAAACCCTACAGGTTCCCAACAGAACCAACTGGTTAGGTGCCTCGATCTCGCCCTCCGGATCCTTTGAGGATCGGGCGGCACGCGTCTCTGGTTTCGAGGGAAGACCCAGGACATTTTTGAGATCCCTCTCTCAGGAACCTCGTTCGAGAACGGAGGCAGGTGTTAACAACCGGTGAGAGAGGAATTTAAGGTGGGTTCGGGACTTACTCAAGCTGGCTCGCGTGGGCGCCCTCTTAAATCACGATGAAAGCCCCCCAGTAATAAAACTAGTTCGGAATCGCCTCCTTTAGCTTGTATTCTTCCATTTTCTACAATCACACACATATGACAAAGGTTATAAGATAGGTGGGTCAAACCTCACCCTTTTTGTCTTTGATGAACGTACACAAGCATGCACATTCAAAAATAAGAAGAGAAAAATAACAGAAGAAAGACGAGGGAGAGAAGAATTCGACTGAGTGAGAGGATCAGAGCGGTGACTAAGCTAGTGAATAATTGGCCTGACGTGGTAGCAAAACGGGCTCGATAACTAAGACCGACTCACACGAATACTACTAGACATCATTACCAGTACCGACGAGCTAGGCACGTTGGTTAGTCTGTCATGGCAATAAAGCGGGCCAAGTAATCTTAGAACAACAACATAACAGCTAGACAGTAGGACTATTATGAGAGGCTAACCTCCATCCTTCTTAGTCAAATGAAAGAATAACAAAATGATGGTTACGAGAAAAGAATAAGAAATGAAATAAGAGATGAAGGGAACAGAAGGAAGGAGGGAGAAGAGAAGAGTATGAAAGGCGAGTGAATAAAAGAGAGAGAGGAAAAGAAGACGTAGTCGGTGCTAAGCATTGCTGACTGTATTAGAAGGAAGAGAGAGAAAATACAGTCGGCGCTAGACATTGTCGACTATGTTATATAGAGGAGAAGAGAGAGAAGACACAATCTGTGCTAGGCTTCACCGACTGTGTCAAAAGAAGACAGAGAAAATGCAGTTGGCGCTAGGCTTAGAAACCTATTTCAGAAGAAAAGAGAGAAGATGCAGTCAGCACTAGGCTTCCCCAACTATACTAGAAGAGAATAAAGGGAGAGACCCAGCCTGCGCTAAGCTTGCGCTGGTTGTGATGGAAGAGAAGCAAGAGAGATGTATCAAGCCGGTGCTAGGCTTCACCGACTGTGACAGAAGAGAAGAAAAGGATAAACCCAGCAGGCACTAGGCTTGCACCAGTTGCAATGAAAGAAAAGGAAGAGAGGAAAATCGAACTGGCGCTAAGCTTCGTCGACTGTTACAGAAGAGAGAGAGAGAGAGAGAAAAAAATCAAGCTGATGCTAAGTTTCGCTGACTGAGATAGAAAATGAGAGAGAGAGAAATCTAGCTGGTGCTAGGCGTCGCCGACTGCAACAGAAGAGAAGGAGAGAGAGAAATCCAGCAGGAGCTAGGCTTCACCGATTGCAATAGAAGAGGAGAGAGAGAAATCCAGCAGGCGTTAGGCTTTACCGACTGCAACAGAAGAGAAGGAGAGAGAAATCCAGTAGGAGCTAGGCTTCATCGATTGCAACAGAAGAGAATGAGAGAGAGATAAATCCAGCCTACGCTAGGCTTTACCGACTGCCATAGAAGAGAAGGAGAGAGAAAAATTCAACCCACGTTAGGCTTCACCGACTGCAACAGAAGAGAAGGGGAGAGAGAAATCCGGCGATACTAAGCTTTGACGATTTCATTAGATGAAGAACAGAGGGAGATAGAGATGAGAAGAAGAGAGAGAAAGAGATAGATATGAGAAGAAGAGAGAGAAAGAGATAGAGACAAGAAGAATAGAGAGAAAGAGATAGAGATGAGAAGAAGAGAGAAAAAGATATAGAGAGGAGAAAGAGGGGAGAGAAAGAGATAGGGATGAGAATGAGGGGAAGAGAGAGAAAGAGATAGAGATGAGAAGAAGAGAGATAGAGATATGGATGAGAAGAGGGGAGGAGAGAGAAAGAGGGGAGGAGAGATAAAGAGGGGAGGAGAGAGAGTTATATGCCTGAAGGGTACCAACCCCTTTCTTCTATCTCCTCTCTCTCTCTCCAAGACATACCGACAAGCTTAAGAAAAATTCAGAATTTTATTGATTGATCCAAGAGGAATGAATCCATCTTTTGTACAATGAGGCATTGCCTGTTTATATAGAATTGGGCTAAAACGTGAGTGTACGGCCCAAAACTACTTAGAATTGAAGATAATTATAATTTAATTGAATTTGAAGAAATTCTAAAAATACATGAAAAGTACTGTTTTGCTCCAGCTTAACAATGTGTGGAATTTTAAAACAGTCCCTACTGCTGCCCGAGAACTTGCGTGATCTTTTGTGGCTGACCCAGGGTCCTTCTGATGCCTGTTTGATTGAAATATTATTGTTTTCTTGTAGGGCTCAGCATGGCGATCATTTTGATACCAACTTCGAGTCATGAATCATGTTTTTAAGC
>NW_006499207.1:5653186-5801398 GCF_000471905.2 Amborella trichopoda
TTTCTTCGTGACTTCTTCATTGAATCACACTGAGCATGCCGTCAAAATCACGTTGCAAAAAATGTAGCTTGATTTCGTGTTCAGATGAAGATTTTGTCGTCTTGATTTTTTAACCGGAATCTTGAAATTCGGCGGCCAGAATTTACAACAGCTTTGACGCCTTCGTGTGTGCAATCCAACTATTCATCATACGCGAAGTTCGGACCAGAGATAGCCTCGGACCTCACGGACATAATGCAATTGGTTTCATGTCGATGGGGTATGTGAATGTCGTGTTTTAGCTGCTCGAACAAGGTGTGCTGCTATTGAGTTTTCTGCAACTTCCTTCACAGATCAGCAACTTTCATTCAGGTTTGTCTCTGCCCGGGCGTCGTCACGAGGCATACCACATATCGAATTGCTCGTCTTGATGAGACAAACACGCTCACCAAATTTGGGAGCGATCCGACTTGGAACGAGTGAGAGATAGGCCCCGAAAGTGACTGTCAGTGACCGTAAAAATAGCCACCTTTAATGGTATTTTAGTGCAGAGTGGCCACATGGGAATAGTGTGCGGCCTACCCCTTTTCGGTATTTCACCCATAACTTTGTCTTGGAGTGCTCGATTAAGCCGAAACTTGATCCGTAGGGGTTCTCGACGGTGCCGGATCTAATGGCGGTAGTTCCACAGCTTTTTGATGCACCAAAAGTATGGATCTAGTTACAAAGTGGTAGAGACCAATTTCGCTGAAATTGTTTCTTTGTGTTCACCGTCATACACATGTCTGATCACGATGAAACTTGGCAGGTGGTCTTTTGAAGTACTAAAGAAGATTTTGACTAATTCTGGGGCCATTCTGAGACTGTTAGGAATTTTCACTGTTTTGTAGGCTTTATTGACCTGCTTCCTATCAAGGACCAAGTGCTGAAAAATACATTCAAACACCAACTCACAAAGACGTGGGAGGGTAACATGAATGGAAAGCTGAAGCGACTTTGACGAACCTTTAAAAACATCGAGACATCTCCAAGATCGAAGCCCTAGAGAACTCTTCATGGACCCACGAAGCGTAGGAGGAAAGCTTCAAAGGTAAAAGGACAATTTCAAAATGTTTGAGTTCTCACGATCTCACAAGGAAATCCTTTCATCATCTTTGGGTAAAAAACAATAAAATGACCACCAAAGGGGCCATAGGTGGAAAAAATGTAACGCCCGTTCTTTTTGAAAATGCTTTTCAAATTGATTTTAAATCATCCATTTTCAAAATTAAAACCCTTTTAGAAAGGACTTCTTCCATCACTATAAGAGGTTAAACTGTTAGTCAACCTGGCCTCTTTCTTGATGCCAACTTCCCATACCTATTATGAGCCTTGAAACTAGCCAAGCACTCCATGGTTGTATGACTATAACTACCAACTTCCACATATCGGAGATGGGTGAACATCGCCAATGACAATATTGGCTAGTCTGAGAGCATTTTTCTCTCGACTGGATACCCTGAGGCAAAATGAGGCAAGCTCATCCCAGTGTGTGCGTACTATGACCCAATAGCCAGAAATTCGAAACAAAAACCTTACAAGTAGGGGACTGAATGTGTAGGAATTCCGTTTGAAAAGTGTGTGCAAAGAAAGTGTTCCACTATGCTTCGACAATTAAAATCACACACTTCTTATGAACAACAAGCCCCCAATAGGGGCAAGTTAAACTAAGACCCCCAATAGGGGCAATAAAAAAAAAATAAAGAGATCGAGTAGAACAAAAAAAATAATTTTGGGTATCTCAAAACTCTGATTTTATTCATCCATCAAAATGGGCTTATTACAGGCGTTCACGCCATCAAACTTGGTCCTATGACCGAAATTTCTACCATTCTAATAGACTCCAAAAACTACTGAACAATAAGGGTGATCATGAGATTAACTTATTCATGCCAAAGAAAAAAAAAAAATGCTTTCGCTATTCAGTATTCGGCTTCGAATCAAATCCTTCTCCATGAGTTTCTCCATGAAGGCTACCCATCGAGCCAATTCAACTTCAGCATCTATCAAACTGATGTCAGAAACATCCTCATTCGATTTAACCCGCTTGCTTGAAGAAGAGACATCTTCTTCTCGAGAAGACACGATATCCCGATCAAGGGCAGAAGTTTCATCACAAAGTCTCGATGCCTTGGGACATAGCGGAAGAGGATAAGCACGTTCCCACCAAGAATCGTAGTTGGAAGTGGTTGTGGGCTTCTCTTGCTTTATAAACCCCTCATTCGAAGAAGACTTCTTCCCTTCCATGACAAATCTGCCTTAAAATGAAGCGTGGATGAGTGTCGTTGAAGTGAAAAGATAGGGTGACGATCGATCGCTTCTCCAGGAGAAGTATAATGCTGAATATGGAGAAATTGGCAAAGTACCCTTTGAGGGAAGTACCCCTATGTGAAGTACTGTCCCACCAGAATAAGACATGAATACCCCATAGAAGGCAGAAACAGGGGCACATTCTCAAGACCCCTGATCATCTAATCAAAAAATGACAACTCATCCAAAACCCAATGGTAATAATTGACATCCTGAGCTCGGGTGGAGTTAATGACATATGTCAGTCCCAAAGCAACAGATACAGCCGTCATTGATCGAGGAGGACTGACAATGACAATGTGTTTGTAGGCCCAAATCTGCATAAAAATGGAAGCAAAAAACACCACAACAGATCACAGAATAGAAACCCTAAACCCCAAAACCATCCGAGATAGATTGACTTGGGCGACACTACTGATGTCGCTCAGCCTGTGTGGGTGACACTAGCAGTGTCGCCCGGGCGAGGCGACACCACCAGTGTCGCCCAACTGAGACCCTCCCGGATACAGCCAAGATTTTTCCAGAAAATTTCTATGGTAAAAATATGAGATTCTAACTTAAAAACCGAAAGAAAAACTGAATTTCAGGGGCAAAAATAAAATAAAATTGAGTTCAAGAATATACCTGTAAAATCCGGACACTGCCCTCGATGAATCAGTTGCCTTGGGTGACCCGATCGTGAAGACCCCTATAAATGCCCGCCAACACAGTCGGAACAACGCTGTAACCCGCTCTTTCCCACAAGGCATGGGCTAAAGGAACAAGAGAGCTATGAACTGTCTTACAAATGCTCGGAAAAAGAACGGATCCCAATAGCACAAAAAGAAAAATATGGATCTGTTCGGCGGCCAGAGACCGCTCTCGATTCCGGACCAGCAACTCCATATCGACCCACTGATCATGTGAAGAGTAGGCAGTTCTCAAGAGTCGCGCACTTATAATGGAATGATCGTCAGTGGTAGTAGAAGGTAGATATGCAATCCTGACCGAGCTCAAGCCAGAAACCCTGGCAATTTCCTGTAAAGTTGGACTCGTCTCGCCTGTAGGAAGGAAGAAAGTGTTTGTTTAATAGTTGAACCTCTCAGCAAGAGCCTCGAGAAGCAGAAAATTCACATGGAAATAGGCCATGTTCAAGACGCCTATCTTCAAAATTGAGTCCAAGAAGGCCATGAGCTCGGGCCATTGGCGAGCAGAAAGAAACCAATCCTTGAACCAGGGCCCCACGTCAAGGAACTTCACTCGGTCAAAGGCCCTACGAGATATGGGAGGGCAGACCTTCAGGAAAGTGCCTAGCCATGGGGAAAAGAGGGGAAGCCTCCTCATCTCCTCCATTATCAGCCTGCTCATAAACCTTCCCCTTGCCCTTGGAAATAGCATCGTCCTTCCTAAGAACCATGAAAGCCTAAGGGTGAGAACAAGAAAAGCCATTAAGGTCAAAGGGAAGATGATGAAGAAGGAAGATGACGATGGGAAGAATAAAGATGAGCTTGAAGGATGAAGGGAGAATAGGAAGGAAGATGATTTTTATAGAAAATAGGAAATTCGACCTAAAACTTGTCCTACAGTTATCCACTTCAACCGACAGGTTTTGATAACTCTAAAACCTTCCAAAGCGATAAATGTCAATTTTGGAGGTTGATGATCTGGGCGACACACCTGAGTCCCCCAATTATACTCAGGCTGGGCGACACCACCAGTGTCGCCCGAAAGACACTACCATTGTTTCCCACAAAATTTTGAAAAAAGAGACCCTTTCTCATCCCCACTTTCCAAATAAAAAAGAAAGTTGCTTTATATGGGTGGCACGCCTAGTGTGCTCAGCCTGTAAGAGAGGCACTACTCGTGTCGCTCAGGTGACACCACTAGTGTCACCCAAAAATTTTGGTAAAAACCCCTTCTTTTTCAATTTCCCCATTTTTCACATAAAAAAAAAATTGAAATGGGTGACACGCCTAGTGTCACCCAGCCCGTGTGGGTGGCAGTACTCGAGTCCCCCGGGCGACACTACTGGTATCACCCAAATCTTTCATACCCTTTTTCAATTTCAGAAAAAAAATAAAATTTTTTTATATGGGCGACACCAGCCGTGTCGCCCTGACTTATGGGCGACACCACCAATGCCGCCTAGGCGACACCACTAGTGTCGCCCAAAATCATTTTTCTGAAAAACACCCCCACTCAAGTTTAAAGTCTTCTGAGGATCGACCTTGGTTTTGTCATGCGTTTTATGACTGTTTCAAACATTTTAATTAATTTTCAAAAACTTTCAAACGTTCCTCTGTGGCATGAGCCTAAACTGCCAACCAATTTTCAAAAATAAATTTTTACAACTGTTTTCAAACATTTTAATTAATTTTCAAAAAAAAAAAAATTCAAATGCTCATCAATGACATGAGCCTAAATTGTCAACCAATTTCCAAATATAAAAATTCCAAATAAAATTGTCCTTGGTGGCATGCCCCTAAACTGCCAACCAAAGTCCAATTCAAAAAACGTCAAACTCGTGCGACGTGAAAGACTCGAGACAGGAAAAACGTCAAACTCGTGCGACGTAAAAGAGCCGAGATAGGTGTCGTCTATCCCCATATGATGATAAAGGTCGGGTGTATCGAGTTCAACATCAAACTCGTGCAATGTAAAAGAGCTGAGATAGGTACTGTCTATCCCCATATGACGCAAAAGGTTAGGTGCTTCTAGTTCAACATCAAATTCGTGTGACGTAAAAGAGCTGAGGTTGGTAACGTCTAGCCCCATATGACGTAAAAGATTAGGTGTATTCCGTCTAGCCCCGTATGACGTAAAAGGTCGGGTGTATTCGGTCAAGCCCCATATGACATAAACGGGTCTGGTGTATTCTATCTATACCCGTATGACGTAAAAGGGTCGGGTGCATGGTCCATCGTTGCATGATGCTAAACTACTTAGAGGGCTCTATGGTTGCAAGAGTTAAAACTGCGAACCAACCTTGTTTTTTGAAATATCTTTCTCTTTTCAAAATTTTTACTATATGTCTTGTGTTTTCAAAAAGTTTAATTTGGTTGTTAAAATCTTAACTTGCCCTTTCTCCGGTTTCTATTTCAAATATCCCCCTATCTTCATAAATTCTAAAATGTCTTTTAAAACAAAAGAGCTTGGACACCCATACGTGATGATTACCGCATTGTCGCGATCACCGCGTTAATGCATCATCTCTCTCTTCAGAATCTGCCAAACAAGTCTCTTCCTAGAGAAAGCCTTGTCCTATAGAAAGCCTTAAGAAACACTAAGGAAATAAAAGAAGATGCCAGGGTTAAAAGATTTCCAACTGTGAGACCCCTGAAGTTAACTGGCATAGCCAGGAAATCCAACTCGAGTTTCAAGCTTGTGTAACTCGTCGATATCTCACGTCGAAAACCCTATGAGGGAAAATGCCCTATGTGGGTAAGGTCGGTGAGCACAATGACTTGGAGGGATTAGTTAGTGTGCTCTCTGACCACGTGACGTCAGGAAAAAATTTAAAGTGTTCGCATTATCTTTGATGTTCACCAGCCCCTCGAAGGACAGGGAACGCCAGATTGTCTACTTCTTTTCCACTCACCTGTCCCTCGAAGGATAGGGAATGCCAAAGAGGGGCAATTGTAGACACCTCATTTTTAATCTGGCAAATTTTGTGATTTCATAAACCTTTAGGACCACAATATCTTAGTAAACCAAAATCGATAGTCCACACAGCCTACACTGTGACCCAAAACCAATCTTCCTACCCAGCATAAACCTTGTTTTGACCCAGAATCTTGCAAACGCCCTATTTTACCAAAAAAATCATTAAAATAGTAAAACAATTTGTTTCGACCCAAAGTTTCTCTGAGAGCTTTACAAGAGGCTGAGGAACACACGGAAAGTGAAAGTTTTTACTTTGGACAACTTTTAGAATGGAAAACAAGAGAAGTTTTGCCCAGCCTGTACTTGGCGACACCACTAGTGGCGCCCAGACTTAAGTGACACTATCAGTGTCACACAATCCCTGTTTGCCCAAAACCGAAAATTTCCTTTGTGAGTTATTTTCTTACCTTTTTGTGAGTTTTTTTTTCCCTTTTTATTTGGGCAACACTAGGCATGTCGCCTAGATCCGTACCCCCAAAATTGGCATTTTATGATAAGGATCTTTTGGTTATGGAAAGATATCATTTCCAACAGATCCTTGGCCCTTATAAAATCTTTTTTCGTGGCCACTCAAAGGGATCTCTAGATAAAAAACCCTAGAGAAGAGGATTGAAACCCTAGAACAGACATCTAGCTGAGAAAACCCTAAACCTAACCTTAAGCTTGAAAACCTTAGATCTAGGGCACAACAACCCTAGTTCTAAAACTATCCTTAGTTTACAACAGCCCTTCTTCAACCATAAATCTGCTGGTCAACATCTGAATCAGAGAGGCAAAGAGGACGTTGGTTCTCATACGAGCGAGCCCTCGAACGCTCAGGAGTCCCGAGCCATCCGACCCAGTTTGGTATCATTGTTTAACCCCTTCTTGTTTTTCCTTCTCACTGTTTGGTTCAGTTTTATTTTATTTTTATCTGTTCATTTTCTTTAAATCATGTTTTTAATGTCTTGGATTATGCTGGCTCTACCACAGATCTGAGAGCAGATCTGCTCATTTTCGGGTAGATCTGTGAGCAGATCTGGCCTCAAATCTGAATTGGATTTGTCCCACTTTCTCTATCACTGTATTTTCATCAATTTAAGGTGTCAAGATCCGAGAGATCTTCATCAAAAAAACTGTCAGATTTGCATCATAAACACTTTTGTGCCAGCCGGATCAGTTGAACAAGCTAGAGCTCTATCCTTATACAAGCAGTCATACTTACCCCATCACCAAGGGGGGAAGCTGGTCCCACTAGATCCTCTAACAACTTCATCTCTCGAACCATGAGATGAGCCACTGATATTATGGGCTTCCTGCTCAAAGCATCTTCGCCCACATTAATTTTTCCCTGGTGGTAATTGATGGTACAATTGTAATCATTCAATATGTCCATCCATCTCCTTTGCCTCATGTTCAACTCTTTATGGGAAAATAGGTACTTGAGGCTCTTATGATCCGTAAACACCTTAAATTGGGCTCCAAAGAGGTAGTGTCTCCAGATTTTCAAGGCGAAGACTAAAGCCGCAGGCTCCAAATCATGGGTTGGGTAATTCTGTGCCTACGGCTTTAATTGTTTGGAGGCATATGCAATGACCTTCCCTCGTTGCATAAGCACACATCTGAGCCCTTTATTAGAGGCATCCGTGTATATGACAAAGTCCTCATTTCCTTCTGGTAAGGTCAGTATCAAAGTCATCGTCAATCTCTTCTTTAGCTCTTGAAAACTTCTTTCACAATCATCTAACTATACAAATCTCACATTCTTCTGGGTTAGATGAGTCAAAGGGAGTGCTATCTTTGAAAATCCTTCTACAAAGTTCTTGTATTATCCTGCTAACCCCAGAACGCTATGGATCTCTGACACATTTGTCGGTCTTCCCCACTTGAGTATGACTTCAATTTTATAAGGGTCAACCGAGACCCCATCCTTAGAAATAATGTGCCCAAGGAAGGCCACACTAGGAAGCCAAAACTCACTCTTCCTCAACTTAGCATTTAGCTTCTCTGACTTTAAAGCTTGAAGCACCACTCTCAGATGCTGCTCATGCTCTTCTAGGTTCTTTGACTACACCAAAATATCATCAATGAAGACTACAACAAAATCATTTAGGAAGCGTCGAAAAATTCTATTCATTAAATCCATAAAAGCAACTGGGGCATTAGTCAGTCCTAACGGCATTACTAGAAACTCATAGTGGCCATATTGGGTCCTGAATGCTGTCCTGGGAACATCTCCTTCTCTGACTCGCAATTGGTGATAACTTGATCGAAGATCGATCTTAGAGAACACTTGGGCCCCTTAAATTTGGTCAACGAGGTCATATATCCTAGGCAAAGGGTACTTGTTTTTCACCGTTACTTGATTCAACTGCCTACAGTCTATGCAAAGCCTTAAGGACCCATCTTCTTCTTTACAAAAAGAACCGGTGCACCCCATAGTGACACATTGGGTCGAATGAACCCCTCACCCTAACAACTCCTGCAATTGCTCTATCACCTCCTTCAATTTTGCTGGGGCCATCCTATAAGGGGTTTTAAAGATGTGAGCAGTACCGGGACCACATCTATCTTGAACTCAATCTCCCTTACTCGGGAGAGACCTCTGGGTATTCTCTTACCACTGGTATCTCCTCTAACTTGGTATGGATGTCCCTATTCTCTACCACATAGGACAAGTATCCCATACATCTTTTAGCCAAAAGATGGTAAGCTTGAAGGGCTGAAATAAAGTGTAGAGAGGGAGCATCTTTGATGCCAACAAAGTGCAACTCAGGTCGGTTAAGGTGTCTAAGGGTCACAGTTTTATCATTACAGTCAACAATGGCGTGGTATGTAGACAACCAATCCATGCCTAAAATTCCATCAAAATCTTGAAGATCTAGAAGTATCAAGTCTATGGGAAGGACACACCCCTTAGGCAAAACCCCCCAGTATTTGTTTACCATATCGGTTTCCATAGAGTCCCCCATAAGAGTGCCTACTACAAAAGTCCAGTCAAGAAGTGAAGGTATAATATTTATATGACATGCAAAGTGAGGTACAAAAAAAGAATGAGATGAACAAGGGTCAATTAAACTCCTAGCTTCGTTACCACAAACAGAGAGTTTACCTCGAATCACTAAGGTAAAAGCTTTAGTCTCTTGTGTCGTAAATGCAAACAGCCGACCCAGAGTCTTTGGTAGATTCTCCGTCTTTACCACAGGGCAGTCCTTGATTAGGTGGCCAAGCTTGCCACAACAATAACACGCTCTCTGCCTTTTGCAACACTCAGCTGCAAAGTGGTTGCTCAGTCCATAGTATGAGCATATCGGGCGCAGGTTCTCCCTTACATTGCCTTGGAAAGTATTCTGGGCCTTCACATTGCCTTGATTAAACCTTCCTTTAAAGTCTCCCCTAGGAGGCGGCCGAGTCTTTCTCCCAAAATTTCCAGATGGTGCAAACTTTACTCTCCCTTCCTTCCTCAACTGGAACTCCTCACAATCTTTCTCAATCTTCATGGCCAAGACCACCAATGGGGAGAATGTCTTAAGATTGGCTGACATTATTCTCCCTTGGACATCTGGCTTGAATCCCCTCTCAAACTTGCTTGTCTTACGCACCTCTGTATTGATGATATGTGGCGCGTAACGGAAGAGCTCTGTAAATATAGCTACATACTATTCCACTAACAGTCTTCCTTGTTGCAGTTCAATAAATTCCACTTCTTTTCTTTCTCGGACTGAATTAGGGAAGTACTTCTCATTAAATGCTGATAGAAAACTTTCCTAGGTTGCCTCAATCTTTGTTTCTTCCCATGCCTTACCGAACTCCACCAGTACTCGGCATCCCCTTCTAACATAAAGGTCCCCAGTCTAACCTTCTGCTCGTCGGAATAATGCAACACTGCAAATATGTTCTCTACTTGCCTCCTCCACTTTTCAGCTTTTTCGACTCCTTCATGTCCCGAGAATGTGGGAGGTACAAGTCTCTTAAACCTCTCAATCAATCCACTGTCATCTTAGCCTGGGGTCGAGGCAACCAGGGCCGGCATATAGTCCTTCATCATTTGAGTCATAACCCCGAGGGAAAAAGCTTGACATGATTTCCTCTCAAAGATCATGTCGATGCCAGTGATTGGGAAGAAAAATCAAAATTGAGAGACAAGTTTTGTTTCGAATGTTACACTTCTTGCTTCTCTCAAAGAGCAACATTTGGCAGGGCAAGCTGTTGTAGTGTATTTTTGGCACGCTTGTATACCTGGTACCAATAATGGAGGAGACAATGGCAACCTAGACCCACAGGTACCAAACATGCTTAGAGACTATGGAAGCCCTAGACAAAATAAGCCTAATTTTGAAAGAATTCGAAAAGGTGTCAGTTCGACCTCAGAAAGCATGACAAGGTAGCATTTAATGTCCCAAATATGCTCACCAAGTTTCGTCTCAATCCACAAAGATAAAGCTGATCAGAATGAAAATTGATTAGCAATACTGCTCTTTAACATCCCCAAAATACAGCATAAATGAAGCTATATCTAAGGTCTCAGGTCGTCGTCAGACCACCACAGATGAACCCAAAGGGCACAAAAACCATAGAATACCAAGTTTCAACTCATCGAGGGATTCGAATTTACTAAAACGGGTAGGCCTTACTCTATTCATGCACGGCTTTGATGAACCAGTTTCTATTTATGAAAAGTGTTTAAAAAATGGGGTTTCTTCCCTATGGCCGAACTTCTCCATCTTGAACCGAATCGAGCCCAAATTTTAAAATGCCGTTTGTCTTGTAAAGATGCAAGTTTCAAGATATGGCACGCATAGTGGGGTCTCCCAGATAAGGAGAATTCCTATAGAGAATTTGCTAAAAAACATAGAAAATGCAGAATTTTTAAGGCGTGATATCCCTTCGCCCCCACGGTTATTTCTTGAAGCCTCAGCATCAGATAGACCCACGAGTGGATCCGTTGTGCCCGTGACTCAAAAGTCTTCGATTTGAGGTATATTTTGCATGAGATTGAAGTCGGGAAGAAAGCTTATTTGAGTTTGAAAGAAGGCATATTTTTCAGATGCTAGAATCACATTTTTCGGCAACCTTCAAAATTAAGAAAGTGATCAAAAAAATTCCAAATCAAGGGGTTTTCATTAAAAAATAATCACAATGACCTCCCCTTCGATTTGTGATAGGAAAAATGACAAAAAATACGACCAGGTGATCAAGATCGAAGATTTATGATTTCAAGTTCATGGGTATTGGCCGGATTTTGAGTTCATCATTAAAAGTTCGATTCCAGCCTCAAAATGTATATCAAATCAATCATCATGAGAAGACCGACACTTCTACGGTGTAAGTTTGCTTGGAATGTCATCGAAAGCCCTAAGAATGGCCTCGAACCATAGGGAACGCAGGAGGCCCCCTTTTAGTGACAGTCTTGTCACTTTCGCAAAAGTATGGAGGGGAAAAACATTTCTTTCTCAACAAAAATGAAAATAACTTCTTAATTCATGTTATTGTATTATTTAACGATTAGGCATAGTTTTGAGCGTCCACCCTTTTTTATGGGATGAATCCTATAAAAATTCTTTTTCTTCATTTGGAACCCTAAGTTGAAAGTTGGAAAATTTGAGATTGAGATTACGGTATTTTTTGTGTTTGAGCTTTCATTTTACTTCAACAGATAGGAGAGAGAAATATTTTACTTCTGAGAGCATAAGTAAGGAACAATATTCCCCCAACCATAGTTCATACTACCCATACATCCCCAACCATAGTCCATAGTCCCCCAACCAAAGTCCACATATCCCTAATTCCCTAACCATAATACATACTACCATACTCTCCTAACTATAGTCCATACTACCCATACTCCACCGATCATAGTCCATATTGTCCATACCCCTCTAACCTTAACCTTGGACTTCCCAAGCCACAGACCATAAACCACCCAATCAATACACCTTAGCATAGCCCCACCACATACTACACCCCAATCCATAAACCTTAGCCTAGTCTACCTAGATCCTCCATCCCTAAACCTTGACCCTCTTCCCCTATGAGAATCTGTCAAGGAGCACCAAGACCAAGCGGACCCTTCCGAGTTCAAACCCTTGGTTCGCCGCATAAATACCCAGGCCCAACTTCCTTCCTTCTCCCTCTCTCTCTCTCTCTCTCTCTCTCTCTCTCTCTCTTTCTCCTCTCTCTTTCTCTCTTCTCTCTCTTTATCTGTTCTTTCTCGCTCTTTTCTCCTCTCTCTTTCCCTCTCTCTCTCCCATTCTCTCCTCATTCTGTCTCTCTCCTTCTCTTCTTCTTTCTCTCTTTATCCCATCAGGCCAGCAGCCTAGCCACTGCCCCGATCTCTCTGTCTCTCTCTCTTCCTTATCTCTCTCTCTCTCTCTCTCTCTCTCTCTCTCTCTCTCTCTCTCCCCTCAGGCCAACTGCTTAGCTGCTGCCCCACTTTTCTATTCTCCCCTTTTATTCTCTCTCTCCCTCTTTCTCTTTCTCTCCCTCTCCCAACCCTCTCTTTCTTCTCATGCTCTCCTACTTTTTCTCTCTCCCTCGTTCGCTCTCTCTCTCCCTCTCTTCTCTTTTTTTTCTTCACTCTCTCTTACTTCTGTCCTCTTCTCTTCTCTCACTCTCTCTTCCTCTTACTCTCTCTCTCTCTCTTTCTATTCTCTCTTACTCTCTCCCTCTTTCACTCTCTTTGTCTCACTCTTCTTCCTTTCTCTCATTTCTTTTTCTCATTTTCTTTTCTCCTTTTCTTGCACTCTTTCTCGCTCTTATTCTCTAGCACTTACCACCCCCTTTTTATCTCTCTCCATCTCTCTCATTCTAACCTTGTTTCCTCATTTTCTATCCCTCTTATATCACCCAAATAACTTTTAGGAGGCTCTTTCGAGATGCATCCTGGTCAAGCATGACCCACCAGTATAGTGTCATCGAATCCCCCAAGGTATTAAGGCTTTAAGCTTAATAACGTTGCGATTGTTTCTGACAAATACCTCCTTAGGGTAGTGACATTGTGAGGCTGTCTAATTTTCTTGCCTTCCTCACTTTTTGCTTCTGTTCTTCTCCTCTTCCTATTTCATCTCACTCCTTCGGTGGGGTTGTGCTACTGGGTAAACCCTTTTCGTGGAGGCTACCACCTTTGACTCACCTCGGATTGACTTTGCTTTCTCCTCTTCTCCTCTTATTTTTTCTGCACCTCTCATCATCGCGCTTTTGTCATAAAAAAGGCACTTTTAAGAGGCTCTTCCAAGGCACATTCTGACTAGGCTTAACCCTCCAATATAGTGTCTTGTGAATCCCCCGGGGTATCTAGGCTTCGTGCTTCATACCTTTTTCGTGCCTCCGGTAATACCTCCTGGGGACGTGACTCCGGAAGGCCACCCAATTCTTGGGTGACTTCCCTCTCTCTTCCATATTTTCTTCTCTTTCTGTACTCTATCTCCCCGTTTTTTCCATCATCATTCCCTGAAATCTTAACCCCAAAACTCCCTCAAAGCCTGACCTAAAGAGGTGAGCCAAGGGACAAAATTTCAATCCATCCATCAAGTGGGTATATAAAGTTGTGTATAGATGCAAGGGAGCAGGAGCTAGACCGAGCCAAGAGGCCAGGGGGCTTTCGAAATAATCTAAGAGGGCTCAGCTCCAAGACGTGTCCCGACCCCCAAGCAAGTGAGGTAGACCTTACCTCGTACTTTTTATTTCTTTTGTTTGTTCGATTCGCATATATCACAAATGCTCGACTCTTATCCTAGTGGGCAATGTGGTCATCCTCACATGCACACATGTGTGAACCCAAAAGGGGGGCACGGGGGCACGACACACATGCCTTTTTTTTCTCTTCTTCTTCTTCTCCCTAAAATCTTAAAAGCCAGTGTGGGCTTATAACAAAGGGTTTCTCACGCAGAAGCACGAAAATCTAGGGCCGACCAATCGTTCACGATATTAGGATAATTTATCTTAAAATCAAGTAAATGAATGTGAAATTTATTTGTTTAATAAAGTTACCTCTTTTGGAAAAGTCATTCAGGGGCACAAATAAGCCCTTCTTAATTATATCCCAACTGAACGTATCAAACTCTACTATGAAACCATCCAAGCCCAAGGCACTGTCACTCTTCATCTCCGAAATGCAGGCTTTTCAATGCTATATTTTATTGAAGCATCACCTTCTTTAGGTAAATCACCTTCGACCACTAAGTTTACTTGCTTATTTTGGATTATCTTTCATGATTTATTTATATACGTACATTCATGCTAATTGCGGAGTAAAAAGAGCAATTATCTTGCTTTCTCATGTAACATCTAATTCTTTCTTCCAAAATAAAATAATGCATTTTCTCAAGTTGTTCTACTTTAATGCACATTATTTTTTATGCTTAAATTAATATGACTTCATGGTGTTTTACTTTTTAATAGCTCTATAGAGGACCACGTTGGCTTACACTCAAGTGTTGGTGACAAACTTACAGTAAAAATATATGCTTTCCGTCATCATCCAAAGTGCATTCTAAGATAGTACCGAAACTACAAACAATGGCATCATCATGAAACTCTTCTTGAAACAAATAAAGAAGCTAGCTACAATGCTCTTACGGAGAGAATAAAGTAGTGGTGATTTTGAATGGTAACAATAGGTGAAATAAGAGCTTGAGAGACATGGTTGTGGGATAAGAACCAGTTCTGTTGTTTAGTCTGTTTCACCAACTAAGTGGTTTAGTGATCTTCTTATACATGGAAAATTTGTCTTCTATCTTCAATTGGTGGTGGAGGGGTGAGACCTTAAGAAAACTCATTCAATAAGTGGACAATGATGTAGTGATAGCATTCTGAAATATCGTAGTACAACATCTTCAACCCTTCCTTGGACTTGGATTCTCTACTCGAAGCTTTTTAAAGTTCAAGTTATAAGCTAACAAGGCCAATGACTTGTAAATCAGTCAAAACCGTTGTTATTTTAATCAATTTTCTACAAAAAAAAATGATGCATTCGAACCATTTGCATTGAGGTTCGTAACTAGAGAATTATCTATCAAAACAATACTCCTTATATGATTAAACATCTCTTTGACATCTACCTTTTGAGTACAAAACATTCTGCTTTAGGGTAGTGCTTAAATACGGATCACGTAGAACTCGCTTGTAATGATCTGTTTTGTTGCATGAACTTTTTGTGGTATTGAACTTTACCTCTTTTTATTGAACTTTACCTTCTCTTAATATACACCCTATTTTATTCGACAAAATTACAATAATATACAAGGAAATTCTAGACTTCACACATTCCACATTCAAACTTGTATGCATTGCATGCTTTGAACTCTTCTCTCTCAATCTTGGAATTGTGACCTTGGAACTCTACAAAATTTTAGTACACTATTTCAAAATTGCCCTTCAAATATGTTTTCCAAAATTTCCATTATATTTGAATGTAATGCTCAAAATACCCTTAACCAAAATCAAGCTTATTTCTAACATCCCCCTTTAAGCTTGATTTTGGAACTTGGTCACCCGTCTCTATAAATTTTAATTTTTGAAACATTTCATATCTGAAGGGTTTTGTAATAATATCGGTAACTTGATCTTGTTTCTTTGTGTAAACAAATTCAATCTTCTTCTCTTTCACTTGGTCCCGAATGAAATGGAACCGTTATATCAATATGTTTGCTTCTCTCATAAAACACCAGGTTCTTTGCCAATGCGATAGCTAACTTATTATGTACATGGATTTTAGTTGCAGTCTTTTGTGGCTTTTGAAGCTCTTTAAGAAGATTTCACTGCCACCATGCATAACAAAGTACTTGATGTGGTGGCTACGTATTTAGGCTCACAACTTGATAATATCATGATCGATTGCTTCTTCGATGACCATGTGAATGCCGTACTCCCCATGTAGAACACATACTTGGTAGTGCTTATTTTATCGCCCAAGTCTCCACCTCAATCACTATCAACAAAAACTACTAGGTCAAAAACATTAGAACATGAATAAACTAACCATGATCAAATGTTCTCTTCATATATCGAAGAATCTTTTTTGCCGCTCTTAAGTGAGAGGTATCGGGAATGTCCATGTACCGGTAACCAAACCGACTCTACAGAGAATATTTGGTCTTGTATATGTTAGGTATCAGAGGCTTCCCACTAGACTATTGAAAAATGTAGGATCAACCCTTTCTCCATCACCTTCTTTTCTCAATTTTAGACCATTCTCTACTGGAGTATTTACCGAATTACAATTCTCTATTTTAAATTTTTTAAGAATTGCTTTCGTATAAGATTTTTGTGACAAAAAAATTCCATTATTCTCTTATTTAGAAAATAAGGTATGAGTCCAATGTCGGTCATTTCAAACTCCTTAATCATGGATTCTTTGAATTCTTTAAAATGCTGGGATTATTTCCCGTATGGATCAAGTCATCAATATATAAACAAAGGACCAAAATATCTCCATTTTCATTTTTTTTTTTATGTATAAGGCATGTTCATATGGGTACCTAGTAAAACTACTTTCAAGAAAATATTTATCAATTCTACTATTCCATGCCCTAGGTGCTTGTTTTGAACCATACAAAGCTTTCTTCAATTTGCAAGCTTTAGTTTCTTGCCATTTTTTCACATCACCAACTGGTTGTTCAACATATGCATCTTCTTCAAGGACACCTTTCAAGAATGCCGATTTTACATCCATTCGAAAAATTTTCCATTTCTTTTGGGCTGCAAGAGAAATGATTAGTCTAATAGTTTCCATTCGGGCAACGGGGGTAAATACCTCATCACATTCTGCTCTGGGTGTTTTCTTGTACCTTGTAACAACTAACCTTGCTTTATACCTTTTGATATTCCAAGTTTATCTTTGTCCTGTAGATCAATTTCACACAGATGGCTCTATGGCACTTAGGAAGTGTTGTATTTCAATCAATTGCTTTAATCTCTTCATGGCCCTTTCCACACTTTACTTTTATATGCTTCATTAAAACAAATAGGATCCAAATATCCACAAAGACAAAGCAATGTGATATCTTCATTTTCACTATCAAACCTACGAGTAACCGAATAAATTTCTTGAAGGCTTTTTGGTTTTATAGGCCTACAAGATGAATTACTTGGTAGAGAAGTAGAATGGCGATTAGAAGAAGAATCATGATTAGGACTCAAATAACCATCTTGATGCTCAACTCCTCCCTTATCTTCCACTTCCTCAACCTCAATAGTTTTCTTTTCTTGATTATTTTTCCAATCCCATACTCTATTTTCATCAAAGATCACATCTCTAGTCATGAATACCTTATTGGTGATGGGAGTCTAAAACATTCAATCCTTTGTATTTTCCTATAAATACATATTTTTCTCCTTTGTCATCAAGTTGTGCCCATTCTCTTCGGAAATTTTAGCAAAAGCTACACACCCAACTATTATTTGATGCTCTGCATTTGTCGTGTAGGAGCTACAAGCTTCATCGGATGTCTTATATCATAAGCCTTTTATGGGACACTTATTCAACAAATATGTCGAACAAGCAATGGCCTTGGGCCAAAATTCCTTTGGCATTTATTTTTCTTTTAACATGCATCTTGCCATATTCAAAATAGTTCTTTTTTTTCTTCTCACAACTTGTTTTGTTGTGGTGTGTAGGATGTTATCATTGAGTGGAAAATTCCATGCTCTTTACAAAATTTTGGAAAGCATTAGAATTGTATTCTCCACGTCTATCTTATATTTTCACTTTAATTTGAAAACCACTTTGTTTCACAATAAAGCTTTGAATTACCTAAATACTTCAATAACTTCTAATTTTTTCTTTAAGAAAATAAGCATGTGCTTTGTTACTATAACCATCAATAAAGGTTAGAAAATATTGACTTTTCCAAGTGAGAGTGGTTCAACTGGTCCACACATGTCCGTATGCTCGAGTTGGAGAGGCTTTTATCTGTTCCTTGATTTTCCACTCTTGAAGCTTTCTCGATGTTGTAATCCTACAATGCACCCTTCACATACACCATCAGGTTACTTTATCCATGGCAAACCATTTACCATTTTTGTGTTGGACAACAATTTCCGCCCACCAAAATTAATATGCCCAAAACAAAAATGTCATACCCATGAATCATCACTCAAAATAGATTTGAGGCATTTCACATTTTCACTGTCAATATTCATTGCAAACATTCCACTCATAGTTGTAATCACTTTGGCAATCAAATTCTTTCTTTGGTGCTTCAAGTAAAGGCTACCATTTTTCATAGAAATATTATATAGCCTTTTTCTAATAATTGCCCCACACTCAAAATGTTATTTTTTATGTTTGGCACATAATATACATTAGAAATAAATTGACTACCACCATTTTCCATTTGAATTAAAATTTTACTTTGCTTTTTACGGGTCTCATTGATAAGTCTCCAAATGTTACATACTCATGAATTAATTCATGCAACTCCACAAATAACTCCTTTCTACTACTCATGTGGTTGTTTGCACCGTTGCCAAGATACCAAGTATCCATTTGATTCTCGTTATCATCATTATAAGCTAATAACGAAGTTAATTATTCTTCATCATTTTTCTTTTCAACAAAATTAGTGTTTTCAAATACATCACTTTGAGAACGGTATCTACACTCGGAACTATAATGGTCATATTTTTTGCAATTACAACTTTGAATAGTAGATTTTTCATACCTTGAATGACTCTATGGCCTTGAAAAATTACCTCTGCCTTGACCTCTTTGAGCTTGTGAATTTTGGTTTCTCACACCACCACTGTTAAAGTTGCCTTTTCCATGTCCACGCCTTCTATTGCCACAACCTCTTTCGCCTCTTTCTCCACGAGATTTTTCATTCTCTTCTTTCATTGTAAACTTGTTTATAGTGCATGCTCCAAAGAGTTTTGAGTCGTTTTTTTTTGCAATCTTTGTTCATGGGCTTACATAGAACCCATGAGTTAATTTATATTCATAGCCTCTAAATCTTTTGATTCTTCAATTTCTACAGCAATGTGCTCATACCTACGATCTAGTGACTGTAACATTTTCTCCATTGCTCTAACATCATCTATATTTTCTCCATTTCTTCTCAATACAACAACCAAGGCCCTTGAGAAGTATTCTGAAATATTTCCGAATTGATTCATATGCAATGCCTCAAACTCGGCCCTAAGAGTTTGAAGGCGCACTTTTTTCACCTTTTCAGCTCCTTTGAAAGAAATTTGGAGAATCTCACATACCTTCTTTGAATTTGCAGCGGAAGGAACTTTTTCAAAAGTTCTCTTATTAATTCCTTGATAAATAAGAAAGAGAGTTTTCTTGTCCAACCTTCTTGACTCATTTAGCACACTTCTTTGACTTTGATCCAAAGTGGCTTCGTCTTGAGGGGTTGCCAGTTCTATATTCCCTTTTTCAACAACATCTCTGGCATCTTGAGACCCCAACAATGCCTTCAATTGAATACTCCAAATCTCGTAATTGTCGTTGGTGAGAATGAAAATTTGTGGTTGGATGAAGGGGGCCATTTTATAGCACTTTGGCTCTTATAAAACTTGTTGAAGTAGGGAGGAAGAACATTTATTCTGTGAATTTTTACTTATTCACACAAAAGAGATCAAATCAACACAAATTTTTCACTCTTCAACTACAAATATATAGTACATGAATATATAGACCTCTTAAGACCTTTCTAGACTCTTTCTACACCTTTTAGTGAAGTTTTCTCTCTCTTTACATACATCCTATTTTCTCTGACGAAATTAGAAGAATATAGAAGAAAATTCTAGACTTCACTCATTCCAAATTTAAACTTGCATGCATTGTATGATTTGGACTCCTCTCTCTCAATCTTGGAATTGTGACCTTAGAACTCTACAAAATTTTACTACACCATTCAAAATTGCTCATCAAATAAGTTTTTCAAAATGTCCCTTATATTTAAATGTAATACCAAAAATACCCTTGACCAAGATCAAGCTTATTTCTAAGGCATATTTGGTGCTTATGGTGCAAAATACAACTATGATGGATGCATATTTGGTGTTCATGCACCTGATGCTTTAGAGATACTTGGAGAGCAACATTCGAGGAATCAAGTCTTCTCGGTGCCTTTCAATATCAAACTGTCCTATATGTAATGTAGCATATGAATCTTGAATCCTTCCAGTTTTCCAGTTTCAAGACCACTGAGCGTAGCTCGGATTATTTATGAGGATTAAGCTTCATTCTTCCTTTCGATTAAAGAGGACAATTTAATGATAGATGATTGATTGATTCTATGCCTTTATTTCTCATGAAAAATTACTACTGAACTCTGATTTGAAACTACGGGTTTCTGAGGACAAGGCTCTTTGGGTCTTCAACGAAGCAATATATGAAGACCTCTCTCTCTCCCTCCCTCCCTCCCTGGTGCTGGGTTGAGTGGATAGTGGTATTTTTCTTTTCATTGTAGCTTTATGTAAGTCTTCTATGAATTGGATTTTCGTGTGGTTGAGATGGATGAATGGATTGGGTCTTTTATGTGGTTGAGATGGATGGCTATAATGAGAAGCTTTTTTTTTGGTTAAGATTTTTATTTTTTTATTTGGAGTTGTAATCTTTCAAGCCACCAAATTCGGTAATTTTTGGGTTCAATTAGAATAACATATAGAGTTAATTTTGGCATACATCATACATATCTGCTCTACTAGTTTTGAATTTTAAGACTTCTTTTTTTTTTTTGCTGTTCTATACAGTTCACTTTTCTTTGGTTAGATGGGATTGTGGAGGGCATGTCGTAGTTCATCGTTTAAAAGAAGTTCAAAGATGGCCATTTAATAAAAAAAATGGAAAAAAATAAATAAATATTTTATTATCGGTAGAAGGCATGACATTGACCATAGTTTAAAAGAAGTACCGAGAGGGATAAAAAGAAAAAAAAATAGATGAAAAAAAGAAATAAAAGCAAAAAAAAAAAGAGAAAAAATTTAACAGGCCCATGTGCTAGGGAAGTCTCGAACCCGACCAGAAAGTAATTTTCGGGCTGGACTGGGCTTTTTTTTTTTTTCAAATGTTCGGGGATTTTTAATGTTGAGGTAGGACCTACTCGATTAGTAGCCCTAATTGAGATCAGAGACGAAGAGAGAGTGAGGGCGAGATTCAACTGGCCACTCTCGGGCTCCAAACTATTTTTTTTTGCCCTAAAACGAATATGAGTCACGTATGATACAATATTTCTTTATGATTACTCAAAAGTGGCTAGCTGCAACGAAACACGTTTTATGAACAAGTCATATGTCAAATTAATTACCTTGCTTGTGTCCAGTGTTTAACTACACGGACTCCGCGCCTTGTCGAACTTAGCGTCTTGGGACAACACGGGTATTAGGAAAACAAAACAAGGTAAATGAATTATACAAAGGAAAAATTGTGTTAATGTATGAAAATTATGTGTACTTCTGAATTTTCTTGCAACGATTTATGAGTTGTTCTTGTCGTGAGCTTATTTTTGAATTTTTTTAATATTTTATTCTCTTTGGTATTTCCAATTGTAAATCATTTTTTTTCTAAATCATTACCATCATCATAAGTGTATTTTTTAAACTGTTTGGGGTCAGCTACATGGCTATTGGTTTGTCATTGTACTGTATCAAAGATCATACCCTTAGTGAGGCCATAAGTACTTTTATGTTTTTATCCCTATTTTCAATCATGTCTTTTGGACTTTTTAAGTCTCTCATTTGAACTACTCGTACCTCCTAACATGGCCAACCAACTTAAGTCTACTTTTTCTCATCTTATCTCATATTGAAGCCACACATAAGTTCTCTCAAATGTGTTTATCTCATATTCTATCCCTTCTTGTCGTGTCACTCGTCCATGTCAATATCTTTATATCAACTACACTTATCCTATAGGTATATTGTTTTTTGATCGACTAACATTTTGCTCTATAAAGCAAAGTTGGTTTGACAACTATCATATAGAACTTCCCTTTTAGCTTAATTGGTGTGCAGCGATCACATGAAACTGCCATTGCACATCTCCACGTTGCCTAGTTCTAATTCTATGTGTGTTATCCTCCTCAATCTCTTCAATTTCTAGGGTTATTGACCCAAGATCTCAAAAGTGCACTCTTTTTGGGATTTATTGGTTAATAATCTTAACTATTTCCATGTCTCTACTAATATTATTATTTAATATAATTCCATATCATCTATTAATGTCCGGCTAATTTTAAAACCTTTAGAAAGATGAGCATCCCTCCAAAGTTCTAATTTTGTATTGATGTTGTTTCGGGTCTCATGAATCACAGCAATGTCCTCCGCAAACAATATACACCACCATATTTTATCTTGTAGGTGCCTAGTTAAGTCAATAACTAAGATAACGAGGTATGGGCTCAATATTGACCCCAAAAGTAGACCTACTTTTTTATATATCCATGTTTTATATAATTTTTCAACTTATTTGGATTTTTATTTTATTTTATTTTTTAGTTTTATTTCACTTTAAAATATTTATTTTTGGAAAACATAGAAGCATGGTGCACCTCAAAAATCTTAAAAAAAAGAGCATTCTCAAGTTCGAAAACCTTTTACTTGATAATTTCGACCTTGAAATGTATGGATTAAATGGAACAAAAAACAAATCAAGTATTAAAAATAGCATATCTTGAACAAGTTATTCAGACCATCTATTTTCAAGATACTCAAGTGTTTATAGATCTGCTCGTTTTATAATATTTTTTGAATTTTAAATATCATAATTAGAATTGAATATGAATTTTCAAGCTATCGTAATGTCTCCTACAACAAAAAAAAATATTTTTTTAGTAAAATTTAGGGGTGCATATGTTTTGTACAATATAATGTGGGCACCCCAAGCAAACCTCAGCCTTTATTTTTTAGCTTTTTTCTAAATTCTTTTAAAGCATTTCTGAGTTATTTGTTTCGAGCAAGGGGTTTTCAACGCCCTAGCTAAATTCAAATGAAAATATTTTTTTAAAAATACTTACACATGAAATAATTTTCTCTTGCAGTCAAGTAAAAATATTTTTTAAACCAATCGTTCTTAGTGGAACTTTTCACACCAATTGACTGTAAAAATATTGCTGCGCTTAACCGCATTGAAAAATCTTTTCATGTAAAAACAGTTTTTAAAAAATGTTTTCACGCGAATCAAATTGTATCATAAAAGATTGGCTCTTGACCATGATAGTGGGCACGTACTTCCAAAATATTGGATTCTTGTTACATTGTCAGCGCATGTTCACGAGGGGGCAAAGTCAGTAATTGCGTCGAGAGAACACACTAAATAGCATGTACCAACCCAACTCATTATTTCTCGTGAGCAAAGCCTACACCGTGTTGCAGTTATCGTACGTTGCGAAATAAACAGAAGCGTTAATTTGGTGGAATCATAATGTCGCATCAAGAATCTCAACTCCTCAGCGTGCTCATTTAGGTTGAGTAGGTGTTCGAAGCCACGCTCGGACCGAGTTCAAGGGCCATTCTCGAGGCGATTATTTAGCCTGAGTCTGCGTAATTCAGCCTGAGTAGGACTGAAGTAAAAAAACTATTAAAAAAAAGTTAAACTAGAAGGTAAAAAAATCTAGAAAGTGGAAAAATATATTCAAAATAAAAATAAAACAAAACACATCTGTATGTGGTTAAAAAGGCAGCGAAAAAATAAATTTTAAAAAATCAATTTGTGATTAGGGATATTTTTTAAAATTTTTAAAATAGAAGAAAAACTGTAAAATTAAGTATTCAAAGCCAAAATATTCTCCAATCTTTTCCAAATGATAGAAAGCATCAAAAACAGTATTAAAAATATATTTTTTATTTTTTTGGATTTTTGGAATTTTTTAATATTCCCCCAGCCCAACTTGGGACAATTCAGACTCTGCCACTTACCGATCCCCAATAACTCAGCCTAGTTTGAGCTGACTCCGCCGATTTTTCAAACAATGAGTTGAAGTGTCGATTTGTGTAGTGTTGATTTGTGTTTGGAATGGTTTCCCTGTGGCTCGTATCATATCATGGTTTGGTTATTCATGCTTTTGATTTGCAGATTTCTTGAAGATTAGTATTGGAAAAGAGTGTTCTGAAAATTCCTTTTCCTTCTCTACAACTTAAATTTCAGCAAATCGTTTTTCAAAATTTTGAACCTTTGCTAAAAACTAATAGTTTGACTCTTAACAGATAAAGCAAAGAAGAATAATTGCTGCGATAATATAGAATGTTTATCAGCATTGAGGTAAGGGCTTGTCCCAACTTTAAATTTAAAGCTTCCTGACGTAGGAGACTAAGAAAATGAGCTTTTGCTGCTCTGAATTATTTTAGGCTAGATAACTCATTTGAAAATTTACTGAACAGATTGAGCAGAATGTATTAGCAAATTCAGTGTTGGACAGAGCCATTCCGGCTGGGTGCTCAACCTGGCCTAAGCTGAATACTTGACTCGATTCTGAGTAACTTGGTTTGAGTTGGGCCGAATTATGGTCAAAGCCAAAAAGTGTTGAAAACTCAAAAAAAAAAAAAGGAAAATATTTTAAAGTAAAATTCAACAAAACATATCTAAATAAAGTTAAAAAAATAGTGAAAAAATGAACTTTGAAAAAATCAATTCATGACGAGGTATTTTAAAAATAATTCAAAAAGAAAAAAAAATGTAAAAATAAGCATTAATGGTCAAAACACTTTCCATTCTTTGCCTAAATGATAACAAACAAAAAAATAACTTACCACCGATCAATTTCTTATTTTTTGAATTTGTTATGTTTTTAAGATCCCCGGGCAAATCCGAGCTACCTCACCGAAGTAATCAAACATACAGAAAGCCTACCACAATAAATGTTTCCTAGTGGCCTTTCTTTTATGGGGATGCCTGACTTTGGAAGATTTGTTCTCTTTTGCCTAGGGATCAGAAATAATTGAAAGCTACAATAAATTTGAATTCATTAAGGCTGCGAGGGACATCGATAGTGGGCACAAACAAGCATGCATCATCAACTCTTATTTTTGCAGTGGCCGCCCACAAGCTCACATCTAAGTTCTTTTTCACACAAAGAACCGTTAGGGTAGGGACTCTGGCCCGGCATCAAATGAATGACTAAACTGTCATGTCCTTTTCCATTCATTAAAGGACTCAATATTTTATGGAAAAAGTTAATGCAAGGATGCAACCTTATAATGTAGAACTATGGATGCACCTCAAAAATCCATCCGAAAAGTAGTTTTATTGTTGAAAAACTCTTTGATTGATTATCTCCACATTGAAATGTATGAACATGAAAAATAAAAAGATTTTAAGTATCAGAAATAGTGCATTTTACAACATATTATCTACACCGTCCATTTTCAAGATTTTGATCTACTTGATTTTAACCATTTTTGAAATTTAAAATTTTATAATTAGATATAAAAATAGATTGAGATAATCCTAAAAACATTTTACCTCAAAATTATATACCATGATAAAATTTGAAGGTGCACCTTACCTCTACACTTACGGATGCATCCGTATGCCAACTGCACCCATATTTTATTTTATTTTTCCTCTCTCTTTCTCTTTCATGCTTCAATGGTATGGCAAGCCCAATATGAGGTAACACATTGTAGACGGTGGCAATTAGATGCATTGCATATGTCTTCTTATTGGGTGAAGATTAATTTGGTCTCCACTGCCTGTTTTTGGAAAGAATCAATTTGTGAAAGTTTTAGTAAGAATGAAGGCTGAAACTTTTAACTAGGGCTCAGGTGGTACCGCGACCATGACCATGACCGTAGCGTTATTTTTTATTTTTGTAAACATTTTAAAAGATATGTATATTCCTTTATGTTTGAAAATGTGTACTTATAATTTATCAAAATTTCCCTAAGAGAAACGGTTGATAATTATGTCTTGAATCCCTATTTTAAGGGATTTGTTTTCCTTTTAATTTGGGTATCCTATTCTCAGATAGTTTGTATTATGTAGGATGATTATCTATTCAATTAGTCCTAGTTGGGTTAGGAAAAACATGAGAGTCCACATAGTTGATTAGGATAGTTACTTTTCTATTAGTTAGGAAAAGTATGGGCCAATATGTGAGATTTCTTGGAGGGTTTCATTTCTCTATTTAAGTTGTTTTGTAGAGAGAGAAAACATAAGCAAATGGAGGGAAACTTTCGGGGTTTTTTAAAGAAAGAAAATTGTAGAGAGGTGGCAGTGTGGGAGAATGGGTTTTTTCTCTAATTCTCTTAGGTAAGAGTCTCTTGTAATTTTTTATTTCAGTAATTAGTAAACAACATCGATCGTCTTTGCCTGTAGATGTAGTCACAGCTGTGACGAACCACATAAAATTCTGGTATTTGTTTTTCTATCATTTCTTTCCTGCTTTATTTTTACTTGTTTGTTAGCTGTTCTATTTTTTCTCTTAATTTATTTGCTAAAAATCGACCTATTGGATCTAGAGCTTCCATGCACAACAAAGTGCTATCAAAGCCTAGTTTGGAGTTGTCAGAATCGCAATAAAGGTTTTGAATGCAACATTTGATGTTGCAAAATTTGATGGCAAAAAGAATTTTGGAATTTAGTAAATCAATGTTTAGGATATACTAGTGCGACAATGCTTACATAAAGCTCTGAAAGGAAAGTAGAAGAAACTGGAATCTATGACTGGTGAGGATTGGGAAGAATTAGATTTGAGGGCTATGAGCACTATTCGATTGTGTTTATCGAGCAAAATGCTATTTAATATCGTCAGCGAGGACTTGACATCGTCTTTGGTCCAAGCTTGAGAGTTTGAATATGTAGAAATCCCTCAGAAATTGACTATTTTTTATGCAAAAATTGTACACCCTCCAAATGAATGAAGGTACAAATATCCATGAGCACCTGAATTATTTTAATAAAATTATTTGTAAATTATTGAATATTGGTGTTTAAAGGATAAAACTATAATTTTGTTGTCCTCACTCCCTCATTGGCATGAGCATCTTGTCACAACATTGCTTTATAGAAAAGATACCATGGGATAGAGGATGTGACTTTGACCTTTCTCTCTAATAATTTGAGGAAGAGATAGGGTAATGCTCAACCACATGTAGATTTAGTTGCTAGAGGGAGATCTAATGAAAGAAGTGAAAAGGGACATGAAGGTTAGGACAGGTCTAGATCAAAATCCAGATCAGGAAAAAGTAATATTCATTATTATTATTGCGATAAAAATAAGCATATAAAAAATGATTGTCAAAAAACCTGAACTCTATTAAGGAGAATAGTACTTGGGATCTCATAAAGTTTTTCTAAATATAAGAGAGTCATTGGATGTAAATGAATTTATAAGAAAAAAGATGGGTAACCTAAAAGTGGTGGTGATCAGTTTAAAGCACTTTTGGTTGTAAAAACCTATGCGAAGAAAGAAGGTGTTGGATATAATGAGATTTTAACTCCAGTTATGTAGACACCCCTTTGAAATTTTAGCTAAGGGAACACCTAAAAAACTTGATTGTATGTCTAAATGCCCACACAAACCATAGTAGAACATAAGCCACCTAGACTAGATATATTGACCTAAATATGCAAAACCCGTCCCAAGTTGAAGTAGACCCCGACATCTTTCCAACTGCCCAAGAATCACCTAAATCAGATCTACTATTAAAAGATCCAGAAAATGACAATTTGATCTCTATGAGACCCAAGTGTTCGGCCTTGGGGCGGGCTGTGTCCAGGCCCGGTAGGCCTAAACATGGCATGATGACACAGTAAACATGTTTTCTTTAATTAGATAAAGCCAACAGATCAAGATAAATCCAAACAAATTAAAACAAATCAAGAAAATCACTCATTGAAGCCTACAAATACCACCATCCAAAACCCAAAAAGAGAGGGGAAATACCCCAGAAATCCTTAGAAAGGAGGACACAAATATCAAAATTTGGGAAAATAGCCTAAATATACTTTCTTTTTTTTAAAAAAAAAGCACTAGAAAATTCTGAAAAAATAAGAAAAAAAATCCCAAAAATCCTAGAGAAACTCAAAATTCATATTTAATCTTAGGAGCTCCCAAAAACCTTAGAAAAATAAGAAAAACCCTCCTAAACAAAGGACATTAGATCTACTAATTCCAGCACGCAAAGCCATATCAAAAAAAGAGATGGTGGAGCAAATTAGAAGAACGGTCTGATCTAAGTCCAAAACTCCGGGTTTCGATTCCTTAGAGCTATATATTTATTTTTGAATTCAATTTGATTTCTTCAGTTAATTTTTTGTTTTATTTCATTTATTTCTAAAAATTAATTTATTATTAGATTTAGTTAAATTTAGAAGCATTTTAAAGTCAAAATACAGATTTGGCGTTGCCAGTGGACTAAAAAAAATTTGGATCTGTATAGATCTTAGATTTTTCTGAGCTCATAATTCAAACAACTCCACTATCGCTATCTTTTCTGATTTAACTTAGTTTTGCAAATATTCGAGCAAATCTGATCCAAGATATTTGCTCAGATTCGAGCGTAAACAGTTTGACTCCCACCGTGGAGCCCTTGAGCTTTAGATCCGTATTTCTAGATTTTCTCACATTTATTTTTCTAGTAAGAATAAAAAAGAAACAACAATATGATATGGGGATGAGGGGATTGACATCACTCCCACATCGTCCTACACGTGGGGCAACATGGGACCCCTCTAAGCTAAGATGTAAACACCCATTGGCCAGTTTGGTGTCCCATGTGGGTCCCGGGGGACTACCCTTATTTATCATTTCTTGTAAACAATCCGGAAAACAAATTTTCTTGCTTAGAAAAATAAAAAATTTAATAAATCCACAAAATCACTTTAATGATTTTCCATCAAAGTAAATAATTTTGGCATTGTTTAAAAACATTAACAAAGGAAATTAATGTTGGAGTTGAATTATGAATCGGAGCACTATCCTTGGTGAGACTCAGATTCTAAAGCCATCTTCTCGATATAATCCAACAGGCTCTTAGATTCACAATGTATAACTAGGAGCTCATGATCTCAGTCTTTCAAAGTCAAACCAGTGTGTAATCCTGTATCCCCAACTATAAGTGGATTTCTGGTGCATCCCATAGAGGACATACAACCGCATGGTGCATGGTTTTTTCTCTTAGCACATATGCATACTTCTAACCAGTGGATCCTTTAGAAGAACGGCTTCCCATTCCTTACAATTATATATGCATATGCTATTATAAAGTTCTAAGAGTCAGTGATTTAGGCCAATATCCTGTATTGGCCATAACCATCCCATATAGGGCTATTTTGTCATCTAGCTCATATAAACACGTAAATCACATTTGCCTGGCTCATCACTCAGCCGTGAGGCACAAACATAACAACCAACGCAGACTAAGAGGTAACCCTCTCAGTACCTCCCATACATACAAATTTCCTCATGGCTAAACGCAGTTCCATGACCATTGGTCCCAATGCACCAAGTTCTTGGAGTTATGTTACTCTTTTCCTATCACTGGAGTTAAGTGTCTTGAAAATTTTGGAATTTAAGGCCTTGAAAGGACATAATTCTATCATTCTCCCACTTTACCTTTTTGATGATTTAAGTCACATAATCATATCACATCCTATCACACGATTCATAAACGTGATCCATAAACGTGATCCATAAAAATGATCCATAAAGTAAATGCAAATGTAAACAACCAAATAAAAATGCCACCCCCCAAGAGAAAATCATTATTTAATCTTTCTAAATCCCATACCATGTACATATCTCATAAATACATAATGAACCAATCCTTTGGTCATGGGTCGGCTAGCATGGCCTCGGTAGCTATATATATCACATCACTTTCACCATTTTCTGTCTCATCTTTTATATAATAAAACACGGCCTTTATATGCTTGGACTTATTATGAAACCTAGGCTCCTTAACATTTTATATGACCGATTAGTTGTTACACATTATCCTCATAGTCTCACATCTCAAAGGTGGGTATCTTAGATTGTTAAGGAACTCTTAATCCATGAAGCTTCCTTAAGGGCCATGAAACATGCAATGAATTCGGATTTCATAGTTGATAATGCACATAAATTTTTTTTTTTTAAACAATCATGAGATGGCACCATCACCATATATGAAAAGGTATCCCGAAGAGGACCTAAGCTCATTCGGATCTCCTTGAAAATCCGCATCCGAATAGCCCAACATATTAAAACCATCAACATCGGCATAAGTAAGAGCATAATTACAAGTTCCTTTTAAGTACCTTAGTATTATCTTAACAGCTCTACAATGTTCCATTCCAGGATTACTTTGGAATCGGCCAATTAAGCTTTGTGCAATTGCTAAATTGGGTCTTCCCATAGTTATATACATAAAGGAAACTACAAAACGTCTACATGATTTACCTTCCATTTCTTTTCTTTCAACGTCATTCATTGGACACATGCTAAGGCTTACCTTAATTCTTTTATCCATAGGTGTGTTCATAGGCTTGTACCCATTCATATTAAACTTCTCAAGAATCTTCTTACAATAAGTGGCATGAGATAATGGTAAAATCAAGGATACTCTTTCTCTTAATATCTTAATTTTCAACACAAATGATGCTTATCCCAAGTCTTTCATATTAAATTTCCCAATAACAAGGACTTTTTTTCCCTTATTAGGTTTATGTAACTACTAGCCAAAAGAATATCATCCACATACAAGGTTAATAAAATAATGTTACTCCAACTAACTTTAGAATATACGCAATTATCCTCATCATTTGGTTCGAACCCATTTTAATCAAGGTTTGGTGAAACTTTATGAACCACCTTCTTGAGGATTGTTTCAAGCCATACAATGACTTGACATGCTTATACACATATTTCTCTTTCCCTTTCACCATATATCCATCTGGTTACATCATATAAATCCCCATTAAGGAAGGCAGTTTTGACATCCATTTCGTGAAGCTCAAGGTCTAATTGGGCTGCTATGGCAAGTACAATTCTAATGGACCATATTTTGTTATCCGGTGAAAATGTACTTTGATAATCAACCTCTTATTTTTTAGTGGAACCCTTAACTACCAATCTAGCCTTATACTTCTATGATTGCCCCTTTGAGTTTAATTTTTTTTTGAAAACCCACTTGAATCCTATGGTTCTCTTATTAGGTGTTAATGGAACAAGCTCTCACACTCGGTTTTTCTAAATGGATTTCATTTTATCATCCATATCTTCCTTCCATTGCTTTTCTCTTAGGATAATTAATGGCTTCCTGGTAAGTAACGGGGTTCATGGTCGGGTTCATCACTAATTCTCTCATAAACCTTGCGAAGGTATGTGAAATACTCGGGTGCAATTCTACTTCTTTAACTTATGCTAGGTGGGTTCAAGGTTGTGGTGGTTGTCTCAACTTGTCTGCTCCTTTTCATTTAATGAATATCTACTTGTTTATGACTCACCCTTCATTCAAAAAATTCATCATCAAGGAAATGTGCATCACAACTTTCGATCATGTTGCCATTGGACAAATCATAAAACCTGTTGTTGTAGGGTATTTTTGACACACTTGTATCCCTAGTGCGAATAATGGAGAAACTGGTGGTGATCTAGACCCGTTGGTACCAAAAACTGTTGTGGACTACGGAAGCTCATATTAATAAGCCTTGTATTCAAAGAATTAGAAGGTGTCATCTTTGCCCCAAAAAGCATATGGGGGTGAAATTTGATATCCCAAGGATGCCCGCCAAGTTTTGTCTTGATCTGACAAAAGTTAAAAAAATTCATAACGAATTTCATTTACAATGGTGCTTCTTAGCACGTTAAAAAATGCCTCATAACTAGAACCATATTGCCAAAATTTCTAGTGATCACCAGACCACCACCAATGGATTTAGAAGGCTAAATACCTCTTGAATATCAAATTTTAGCTCATTTGGACCTATATGGACTCTTCTAAGCCCAACTTATCTAAAATGGGTAGGTTTTACACTATTTCTGCATAACCTCGGTGAACTAGTTTCCACTTATGGAAACTATGTTTCTTGAAAACAAGATTTCTTTGGTAGGTCATAACGTCCTCGTCTTGAGGCCAATTAAGTCCAAATTTTAGTATGTTGTTTGTCTCATCGAGATGCACATTTTGACGTTTGGCACATCTTGAGATGATGCCCGAAAAGGAAGAAATCTTAGAGAAAATTTTGATAAAAAATGCCCAAATTGCATAATTTTTAATGAGAGACATCCATTCATCCCCATGGTCATTTCTCGAAGACCCAATGTCGTATGGCCTTAAGAGGTCGTCCATTGCAAACACGACTCATAGGGCATCAATTTGAGGCAAAGATTGTTCAAGATTAAGTGTGGGACGATACGTTAATCTCGAAGCAAGGCGTGATTTTTCAATGCTGGAATTCCATTTTTCAGCGACCATCCAAATTAGGAAAATGATCAATCGACACTCAAATTTGGGGGTTTTGTTGCAAAACATTCGATTTGTGATAAAGAAAACGATTAAGAACATGATAAATCAAGCTGCATCAATGATCAAAGTTTTCAAGAATATAGGTTTGGCTTGATTTTGGGATTAACCTCAAAAATTCGATTCAAGCTTAATAATGGATATCAAATTGATCGTCACGAGACAAACTTCATTTCTACGTTGTCGGATCACTTGAAATATCGTCGAAAAGCATAAAAAAAGTCCCCAAAGCATGTTATGGCAAGAGGCCCCCTTTTGGAGGGATGGTTTTATCATTTTTATGATTCTAGCTTAGGGTAAAATAGTCATTATACGTAAAACATGATTGATTATTTTATTCACTTAATTGTTATTTTTATGTTATTTTGTTGTTTTTTGAGCATCCAGCCCTGTTATGTGATGACTCTATATAAGTTCTTTTCCTCATTTTGTAACCTTAAGTAAAGAATAAGTGAAGTAAGTTGAAGATATGTTGAAAACAAGGTGTAATAGCTTGCGTTTTCTTGTGTTGTGCCTTCATTCTTCACTGCAAGAGAGAGGAGAGAGAAATAGTTTGCTTGCCCTTAGACCACCCTACCTCAACCTTTGACCACACTACCCAAAATACCATAGACCACTCCAATCATAATCCATACTAGGCATACTCCCTAGACCAAAGACCACCCCAATCATAGTCCATATTCTCATAACCATAGCCCGTAGTCTATGTTTAACCATAACCCTTAGAGATCACCTTAGCTCATTAAACTCAAACTAAATATACACCCTAGCCTTACCCAACCCATGTCAACCATATATATTAACCTAGCCCTATCATAAACCACACCCCTTTGAACCCATATCCCCTAGCCTACCTTGACCCTTCTCCCCTACAAGGACCTCTCAAGGACCGCCAGGACTAAGCATAGCCTTTTGAGCTTGATCCCTAGGCTCGTCGCATATGTACCCGAACTCAACTTCATTCTCTTTCCCTCTCTTTCTTTTTGTCTCTCTTTTATCTCTTCAACTTCTTCTCCTTCTCTTTCTCACATCTTTTCTCTGTCTCTCTCTTTCTCTTTCGCCTTTCTCTCCCTCTCTCTCTTTTTATCTCTCCCTTTCATTCGTTCTCTCTCTCACGTCTTCTCTCTTCTCTCTCTCTCCCTCCCTTTCTTTCTCTCTTTCTTTCTCTCTTCTTTTTCTCTTTCTCTTTCACTCTCTTTATATCTCATGTTTTCTATCATTTTGTCTTTCCCTCTTTCTCATGTTTTCTCCCCTTTCTCTTTCTCTCTCTCTCTCTCTCTCTCACACATACACTCTATTTCTCTCACTCTGTCTCACGGGCCAGTGGCTTAGCCATTGCCCCGACTACTCCTCCCCCGCTTCCTCTCTCTCTCACGAGCCAGCGCATAGTCACTGCTTTAACTCCTCGCTCTTCATCTCTCTAGCTCTCTCTCTACTCACTCAGGCCAGTGGCTTAGCCGCTGCCCCATCTCTCCTCCTCTCATTATCTTTCTCCCTCTCTTCCCCTTTCTCTCTCTTTCCCTCTCTTATTCTCTCCCTCTTCGCACTCAATCTCTCCTTTTCACTTTCTTCCTCTCCCCCTTGTCCTCATCTCTTCTTCTTTTCTCCCCCTCCTTTTTTGTCACTCTCTCTTCTACCCTCTTCACCATTCTCTTTCCTTGTCTCCCACTTTAATCCCCTAACCTAAACCATCTTTTGCGCGAGGCTATTTTAAGGCAGTGCTAAGACTCATTCCCTTACCCTTAAGAAAGCTCCGGGTTAGTCCCTTGCTCTCTTTCATCTACTAACTCTCTCCTTTTTCATTCTAACTTTCCCTCTTCATTCTTTACCTCTCATTCCAATCAAGCCACTTATAGGAGGCTCTTTCTAGACGTATCTTAATTGGGCTCGTCCCACTAGTAGAGTTCATTGTGAATCTCATGGCGTACTGAGGCTCCAAGCTAACTACCATTTTTCGTTGTGTTATGACAAATACCTCCGTGGGGAAGCGACATCATGAGGGTGCCAAATTTTCTAGTTGTTTCTATCTACTTCTCTTATTCTTATCTTCTTATTTTGTCTCGCACCTTAGGAGGTATTGTGCTCTTAGTTAAACCCTGTTACTGTAGACTACCACCTTCGACTCACCCTGGAGCACCTTTGCTTTCTTCTCTTCTCCCCTTATTGTTCTTTTCATATTCTCATCACTTCATTTTCATTCTAAAAGTCACTCTTAGGAGGCTCTTCCAGAATGCATCCTGGTCGGGCTTGTCCATTAGTATAATTTCTTAGAAATCCCCCGAGGTATCTAGGCTTTGTGCCTAATACCTTTTTCGTACCTCCGGTAATACCTCCTGGGGTAGGTGATGCTGGAAGGCTACCCAATTCTTGGATGACTTCCCTTTCTCTTATATCTTTTCCTCTTTTCTTATACTCTATCTCTCCTTCTTCATCTTCATTTCTTAAACTTTCAACCCCCAAACCCCTTCAAATCCTACCACGAAAGGTGAGCCAAAGGATGAAATTTCGAGCCAATTATCACGTGGGTACATGAAGCTATTTAAAGTTGCATGGGAGCCTAATCCAGACCGAGTCGAAGAGGTTGGGGGGCTTTCGAAATAATCTAAGAGTGCTCAGCTCTCAGAAGTGTCCGAACCCAAATAAATGAGGTAGGTCTTACCTCGTGCTTTTATTTCTTTTGATCATTTGATCCGCACCTCCCAAACCTTATCCTTGTGGGCACCATAGTCACCTTCATGTAAACACGCACATGAACCCAAAATGAGGGGGTGCAACACACACACCTCTTTTCTATCGGTCTTTGAGATCTAAATTGGCATCGCGGGTTCTTAAGAAAAGGGTTTTCCCTGCATGCGACTGACCGAGCGCACCGAAAATCTAGAGCCGACCAGCTGGAGACCCACTGGGGATATGTCACCAAAAGCTTGTCTGGTTTGTTTGCAAACTAACACAACCCATAACCCACACTTGAATATGGCTTTGGAGTTAAACCAACTCCTACTTCCGAGTCGGGCATTTCAAGATCCCTGCACCCGTGAACTCGTCCCTTGGGTTTAAGCTTTTTCAACCTACATCTCCTGCCTTTCTTTTACGAAGTGACCAAACTACTAGCATCTTGGCTTTAGCCCAAAGTAGGATGACAAGGGCTCATCCGATCCCTTACTTCCCATATCCCGATTGCTATCACATGTATCGGTGGCTTCAAATCCACCACATATTATGCGCACACAGCTACTAGTGGCCCACCCGCCAGTCTTAAGTCTAAGAGTGGCCGTAAGGCGACCCCTCTCCATATCGCTGCCTGCTCCTCTACAGCTGATGCTTCTGTGGGCGATCGAAAGGCCACCCCGAACCCACTCCACACCCGTGCCGGCCGTCATACCACCGACATCACCCCTTACACACACCGAACCAAGGACCTAGCCACCGACCCATCTCAGTTGAAGGGCCAAAAGGATGCTTAACACAGCTCCACCCATTGTGCCAACGGCCTAGCCATTGGCTCATCACAAAAAGGGCAGCCAAAGGCCACCATTTCTCACAACCACTAAGACTGGCGGCCTGGCTACAGGCTACCATCTTGGGACTGCCAAAAGGCTACACCGACTGATTCACATACTCTGGTCCTCTTGAGACCTAGGCCCACAACTAAGAGTGGCTCAAAAGCCACTCCAATAGCGCTGCATGGCATTCACCCCACTCAGGGCAATCCTAAGGTTGTTTCTAAATAGACACACGGCCAATGAATTAGCCATAGGCCACGGTCGTAAATGCACAACCACCCCGCGGGCAGTGATCATGGTCACTGCATCGCTCAAAACGCATAGCACAATTGCCACGTTTAAGGTTGGACCCTCTGCTCCATCTTTGGTTGGCTTTAAAGCCACCCTAAACCTGTCTTTGGACTCTTCCCACACTCTTGGTTAGGTGCCTCAATCTCGCCCTTCAGATCTGGATGATCGGGAGGCACACGTCTCGGGTTTCGAGGGAACCCGAGACTTTGAGATCGCTCTCTCGAGAACCTAGCTCAAGAGCGAGGGCAGGTAGACCAACCGATGAGAGAAGAATTTAAGGTGGGTTCAAGACTTACTCGGGCTGGCTGTGGGTGCCCTCTTAGATCACGATGAAAGCCCCCCAGTCGTAGAACTGGTTCGAAATCGCCTCTCTTGGCTTGTATTCTCCTGTTTCTACAATCACATACTAGACCGGTGTGGTAGCATGACGGGCATGGTAACTAGACCGACACAACATAAATACTACTAGATACTAGAATGATCATCGGCCAGCCAGGCACGATGGCCAGCCTATCGTGGCAGTAAGGCGGACTCGGTAACTAAGACCGGCTCAACGACAATACTGCTAAACGGCAAGCCTACCATGGCAATGTTTTTCTCAGCCTTTCTTGGTCAAATGAGAGAGAGAAGAAAGAAGATAGAGAAAGAGAAACATGCACAATACTACCGATGTAGTGCATGTGAGAAGAAGACGAGATAATCAATGAGGGAGAAAGGAAAAAGGGAAAGAGGAAAGAGAAGGAAAATAATGAAGGAGAGAGAAGAGAGAAAGGGAAAATGGCGGCAATGAGAGAAAAGATAGGAAAGAACATGGACAGCGATGAGCTCCTGCCGTCCATGATGGAAGGGTAAGAAGAGAGAGAAGACACGGGCGGCAATGATCCTCCACCGTCCGTGATAAGAGAATGAGAGAATAAAGAGAAAACATGAGCGATGATGTGCTTACATCGTCCATGATAGAAGAGAGAGAATACATAGGCGGTAATGTGCTTCCGCCGCCCATGAGAAAAGATTCAAGGGAAAGAGAAACCATGGGCGATGATGTGCTTCCGCTGTACATGATAGAGAATAGGAGGATAGAGAAAAAATATGGGCGGCGATGTGCTTTTGCCGTCCATGACAGACGATTAAAAAGAAAGAGAAACATGGGCAGTGATGTGCTTTCGCCGTCCATGACATAAGATTAAGAGGAAAGATAAAACATGGGCGGCGATGTGCTTCCACCGTTCATGACAGAGAATAGGACGAGAGAGAAAATATGGGTGGTAGTGTACTTCCACCGTCCATGACAGACGATTAAGAAGAGAGAAAACATGGATGACGATGTGTTTCTGCATCCATAATAGAAGGGAAGACAATGAGACTTCGACAGAGGCCCAACCAGTCACTCGGGTTAGGGCCCAGCTCACTGTTCCTGTCTCTAAAGAAAGAAGACGTCATGCTAAGTGATAGACTTTGCCATGCATGAACAGAGAAGAAGGAGAGAGAATAAAGAGGCAGTAGGAAAGAGAAGAGAGAGAAAGGAAAGGTAAAGAAAAAGAAGGAAATTGGATAAAGCTGATCAGAGAGGAAATAAGAAAGGAAGATGGACGAAAGCAGAGAGAAAGATAGATATAAGAGGAGGAGAGAAAAAGAGAGATGAGAGGAGAGAGAAAGAGAGAAAAGAGGAGGAGAGAAAAAGGGAGAAAAGAGAAGGAGAGAGAAAATTACCTTATCGAAAGGTACCGACCTTTTTTTGTCTCTCTTCTCTCTCTCTAAGACGTACCCACAATTTGAACATGAAAACTCTCAAATTTTATTGATGAGTATTGAATAATCCAAGGTTCTTTAACAATTGTGTCTAGCATATACTTATAGAATTGGGCCCCAAAATGGGTGGATGCCCAAAAACTACCTAAATTTATGATAATTAAAATTTAATTTAATTAAAAGAAGTTCTAAAATTGGGTGTAAAATGACTGTATTGCCCCTGCCCAAGAATGTGTGAAATTTCAAAACAGTCCCTGCTGTTGCCTTAGAACTTGAGTGATCTTCCGGAGATGATCTGGGGTTGCTCTGATGCCCATTTGATCAAAAGATGATTGTTTGCTTGTAGGGCTCGGTATGGTGATCGAGCTATGAATCATGCTTTTAAGCCATCACCATGCGACTCGAAATTCGGATGAATCTCACAAACTTCAGATCGAAAGTGTGCTTGTTTCTTGAGGTTTTTCCTGATTTATTTGTTGTATTACACTGAGCATGCAGTTATGATGGCGTGGCGACAAACGCAGCTCGATTTCGTGCTCAGACAAAGATTTTGTCGACTTGAATTTTTGGCCGGAATTTGAAAATCATGAGGTCGAAATTTACAGCAGTTTCGATGCTTTCGTGTGTGAAATCCAACCGTTCATTATATGCGACGTTCGGATAAGAGATAGCCTCGAACCTTACGCACATAATGCAATTAGTTTCGCATTGATTGGGTACGCGAGCGTCGTGATTTGGCTGCTCGAGCAAGGCATGCTGCTGTTAAATTTTCTGCAACAATCTTCATGAATCATCAACTTCTCTTCAGTTTTTCTCCTTGCTTGGGCATCGTCATGGGTTGGTCTACATATCAAAACGCTTGTCTTGATGAGATGAACAGGCTCACCAAATTTGAGAGCGATCCGACTCAGAATGAGTGAGTTAAGAGCCTTTGAAGTTGTTGCTCATGACTATGCACATCAGCCTCCTTTAATGGAGATTGGCTTTGGAGGCTGCACAGGAATAGCGTGCGGCCCACCTCTTTTTGGTCTTCAACCCATAACTTTGTTTTGGAATGCCTGATTAAGTCGAAACTTGACCCATAAGGGATTTCAACCATGCCAGATCCAATGGTGGTGGTCCCACAACTATTTGATGCACCGAGAATATAGTTCTAGTTACGGGGTCTATTTAGGGTGCAAGAGGCTGATTTTTCTGAATATGTTTCTTTGTCTGCACTTCCTTAGACATGTTAAATTGAGATGAAACATGACAGGTAGCCTTTCGGAGTGCTTCAAAAGATTTTGACCCATTCTGGGGTAATTATGAGACTATTAGGAATTTCACTTTATATTGAGGCTTTATTGACTGGCTTCTTCTTTATTCCGCATCAGGGACCAAGGTGTTGAAAAATGTCTTCAAACAATGCTCAAGTCCAACATCATTCCTCACTTGAGAGGAAAAGACGGCGACACCCAACCCCTACTTTTCGTAACCCCTCCATCTCAATTTAAACCTCTTATGATCTGATACTAAGAAAGCTCCTCCCCCCGCCCCCACCCCCTTCCGTCCCAAGTACCCTCTTATCATTGTCTCCATCACCCCAAGTGTATGTCGGCCCCTGAGGATGGGCTCAAGACAAAACCCTTATTTTAAAGAAAGCAAAATAGCCTCCCCACCCTTCAACCAAGCGCGAGCTACCCGAGAGAACCACAAAATCCCTATTCTCAAGCCAGCACACTCTATCAAGTAGATGGGTTTTTCATGGACCTTCTGGGTTATACTCCCAGTTTCAATTTTAAAAATGCGTGTATTGGACTATGCGGATTAAACACCGGAAGGGCATGAAGGTCCCTCTTAAAAAATGGAGGACACTGATGCCTTTTGAACTGAAAGATTTGTTGAAGCGTCCTTTTACCCCTTGCAAGCTGTAAGAGAGCCGAAGATGAAAGGGAAGGCACAATGCCTAGCCCTTGAGGTTCGAGAGGATGGACCCAACTGCCAAGAACCACGATCCCAAGACCGTCGAGTACCAACTTAGCCCAAATTACAGGCCCAAGGCCATCGAGAGCCAGTAGTAACCTGATCGTTGAGGTAAACCAAAGTTCATTTTAGCTTTATGCTAAAAATTTGTATCAAAACAACATTATTTGGCTGCTGCCATATATGTCTCTTTGTGATCTTGTTGGACCATTCCCAATTTCCTCCTAACTTTTACACCACATTTCTCTTGCATTTATTACACCTTTCATCATGTTGACATCACCCTCACCACAAGCCTCTCCTTTCAAGCCATGTAACTTCCCACTTGGCCTCTCTCTCTTGCTAAGTGCCTCTCTTTCTCTCTCCTCTTACCACATCAATTGCATGATATTAAAGTATTCCTTCCCCTTTATTAAAGGGCCTTAGGGATGAGGGAGAAAGTGATGAGATAAATGGGATGCAAGAGAGGTACAAGTGAGAGAAACAATAGGAGAAAAATGAAAGTGTGGGTAAGGTTATGGGTTTATGATGAAAATAATGAACTTTCTCTCCCATAAGGTTCATAATTTTTCTAGTAAGAGATAATGAAACACTAGCCTCGTATGAGTTTCAAGTAACATTTTCTGTTATATTTATGATTTATTTTGGCACAAGATGATCATGCGTGAGTTTCATGACCCAATCGATGTTTGATTATACCGTTGGTTTATTTCCAAGTGATGTTTATAGTATCATACCAATTGGAAAGATATATCCGTATTTTTTAACTGTAATTTTCTACGGGTCTTCTGAGTGTGCAACTCAGGGACTCAACAATTTACTTTTGATTCGACTGTATCCTGGGAGTGTACTCACTAGAACCTATTTGAAGCTCAAAATTATACCGAGACAGGGGCATTTAACACTTCGAAGAAAGCGAGCTCCTCTCATGCCTCCAGATCTCCTATTTTTGGTAATGCACGGTGAGACCCCCTTATAAGTAACAATTTCGAAGTGTTAAACATAAGTTTTTTTTCTAGAGATGTCTATTGATGACTCGTTAACGTAAAGGACCAGGATTGTGTAAGGTCCGATTCCAGATTTGCATTGACACTTTGTATTACCTCCGAATTCTACTTTGATTTTTATGAGAATCTGATTAGTACTAGGAGTGTTTCCATTTCCAGTTATAACTTCCAAAATATGCCCTAATTCCAACAAGAGTTCGACTTGTATTAGGATGGTTCTGGTTCTTTTCTGGCACTATCTTAGTTTAGGGGAGACACTACTGAATTTTTTAGGGTATTGAGAAAGTGAAGATTTATCGACTGCCAATTAGGCTCATCTAGCGTATGTAAGGCTTATGAAGCAGCTGTCAGGCTCATCAACTGTATGTAAGCCTTATGGAGCCTCTGTTAGGCTCATCAAGCGTTTGTAAGGCTTATCGAGGGTCTATCAAGCTCATCAAGCGTATGTAAGGCCTATCGAGCCTTTATAAGTCTCATCAAGCACAAGTAAGGCTTATGGAGCGATAGTCAGGCTGATCAAGCATACGTAAGGCTTATGGAGCATCTGTCAGGCTCATCAAGCATAAGTAAGGCTTAAGAGGAGACAATCAGGCTCATCAAGTGTTAGTAAGGCTTATGGAGCGTTTTTCTGGCTCATCAAGCATAAGTAAGGCCTATCGAGCGTATGTTAGCTTATTGGGCATCAATCAGACATATCGAGCGTAAGTTAGAATTATGACCATAAGTTCGAATTATGACCATGCGTCGAATTATTGACTGTATATCAAACCTTATCGGCTATGCGTCAAGACTTATCGACTGTGCTTCAAGGATTGTCGACTATGCGTAATGCTTATTTACCACAGGCTATCCATTGACTGTAAGTCAGATTATGAAATGTAAGTAAGACTATCTACTGTAAGTCAGATTATGGACTATAAGTCAGGCTATCGATTGTAAGTTATGTTATCGACCGTAAATTAGGCCATCGACTGTCAGTGAGGCTATCGACCGTCAGTACCGTCAGTAAGGCTATCGACTATCAGTTAGGCTATCGACTGTCAGTTAAGCTATCGACTGTTAGTTAGGCTATCGACCATCAGTGAAGCCATTGACCGTCAGTTAGCCTATGGACCATCAATTAGGCTATCGACCATTAGTTAAGCTATCGACTGTCAGTTAGGCCATCGATTGTCAGTGAAACTATCGACCGTCAGTTAGGCTATCAATTGTCATTTAAGTTATCAACTGTAAGTTAGGCCATCAAATGTTAGTGAAGCTGCCGACTATAAGGTAGGCCATTGACAGTCAGTGAGGCTATCGACTGTTAGTTAAGTTGTCGACCTTTAGTTAGGCCATCAACCGTCAGTGAGGCTATTGACTGTTTGTCATGCTATTGACATCTGTCAGTTTATCCACCATCTCTGAGCATACCAATTTTGAAGTGTTGATCCACGAGATGACTATTGGAAAATCGCTAAAAGTGATAACTCATGAATTTGTTAGGCCAGATCAGTTCTAAGGATGCAAGTCATTTAAGATGGCAGCAGAGGTCCTAATTTATTTGTAAATTGGAAGGTATGTTTTGTATAGACCATTGGAGTATGTCTGATTGTCATATATTTCTTGATTTTATGGTTGATCAAGACATGTGAAGATTTTTTGTAAACTTCAAAAGAAGAAAAGGCCTTACGATTAAGTGACCCAGGTATATCATTTGTTATGATTTCCAAAGTTGATGTAGTAGGGGATGTTTTGAAGAGCCACCATACATGTTGTTCAATTTTGAAGCTTGTTTTTGGGACCTACAGAATGATGGGGGTGACATTACACTGTAAAAAGACTACACCATCATTGTTAGGAGTTTTGGCACATGGACATCTGAATTAAATTCATGTCCTGTGAGGTCCTTATACCCTCGATATCCAAAGATATTTTTGTTATTGATTTTAGGCCTTAAAATGAATGTTTGGTACAAGATTTATGGTAAGGCTTCAAGACCTTAAGAGGCCCAAATTTGGACCTAGGTCTCTTATGTGTGCTTTTCAGGGCTTTGTTGAATACAATGAAGCCCATAGATTCTTAGACTTGGAGTCAAATGTTGTAAATGTAAAGTTGGTGAGGATGAAAACCCTAAGCGCTTAGAACCCTGGAGAGGCAAGAGAATCTGTAAGCCAACTACTTTTGGTCCTGATTTCTAGATTATATTTTGGAATAAGATCCTAAAACATTAAAAAGGCCATGTCCTTGTGTGACGCTCCTTTATGAAGTAAGGTAGTCAACAATGAGATGAAATCAATATTGGAGATTGATATATGGACATTGGAAAATAGATCTCCTGATGCTAAGCCCTTAGGATGTAAATTTTTGTTCAAAAGGAAAATAAAGGCGGATGGTAAAACATGACTGGTTGTGAAAGAGTTTAAACAATGGTAGGTGTTGATCTCTTTGATACTTATGTTTCACTTGCTTGTATTCTACCATTCGAGCTCTTATTGTCCTGACCTTTTTATATAATCAAGAGACTCATTAGATCCTAAAACTTTCAAAAGGCCATGTCCTTGTGTGATGCTTCTTTATTAAGGAAGGTAGTCAACGATGAGATGAAATCAATATTTGCGATTGATATATGAATATTAGCAGATATACCTCCTGATGTTAAGCCCTTAGGATGTAAAGGGTTTTTCAAAAGGAAAATAAAGGTGGATGGTACCATTGAAAGTACAAAGCAAGATTGGTTGCGAACGGGTTTAAACAAATGTAGGTGCTGATCTCTTTGATACCTATGCATCACTTACTCATATTCCATCATTCGAGTTCTCATTGTCCTGATCTCTGTATATAATCTAGAGATTCATCAAATGGATGTCAAAACAAATTTTCTCCAAGGTAAACTAAATGAAAAAATTTATGAGAAGCAACCTAAGGGATTTGTCCTTAAGGGACAAGAGCACAAGTTTGCAAACTCGTGAATCTCCTATATGGCTTGAAGCAAGAACCCAAGCATTGGCATGTAAATCTAATAGAATTATTTTATCACATTGATTTTAGAGTTATTTTATCACATTGATACATTTATGTATGCAAGGGTTAGTGCAGTAGTTATAATTTGCATATTTGTAGATGATATGCTCATACTATGCAGCAATACTTCATGCATCAAGGACACAAAGAACTTATTGTCTTCCTAATTTATTGATACTTGGAATTAAAATAGTTAGTTGTAGTTAGAGCCACTTATTATACATCATTTTTGACGTACTTACATCCCTAGTGCAAATAAGGAGAGAGCCAGTGACATCCTAGTCTGTCGGTACTCAAGACACCGCCAGATCAAGGGACCACTGTAAAATAAGCCTAAAACTAGGTAAACTTGGAAAGGTACTATCATGCCAAAAAGAGACCATACAACTAAAGCCATGCTAGGGGCTTCAAAAAAAGATGAGACCACTACCATTTCAACCAAAACATTGAAAAACTCACAGGGACCAAATTTGGGCTCGATCTGACCTCCCAGGAATATTCTAGGCCCAAATTACTACAAACAAGTGGGTTTTACATTATTGCGGTGTGGCTTCACCAAACCAGTCCCCAATCATGGAGGCTACATTCTTCATATATTGGGATCATCTGCAAACACCCATATGTCGCATGTTAGAGTTGGAACAAGCTCAAATTCAGACACAAGGTAGGTCTCGACGACCCGGTCATTTTGATATATGGAAAGCGTCATGACGTGACCTAGAACCAATGATTTTCTAGAGAGAAGAATAGCTCAAAACCATGGAAATTAGAGCTTTTGAAGAAAAGACATCTTCAACTTCGTTAAGCAATAACCCAAGATCTGTATATCGGATCATCGTAAAGATGGGTACGATGAGACCGTATAACAAAGGGCTACAAGCTGGTATAAATTTTACACTCAATCTTAGGTCGGATAATAAAAAATTCCAAGGTTGAAGAAATCAACATTGTCCAGTCGTCGAAATCCCGTTTTTCGGCGATCTCCCGAATTTAGAAAAACTTCAAGCAAGAACAAAAACATACAAAACTTGGTGTGAAACAACTGTGGAAGTCTCCCCTTTAATTTGCAATCAAATTAAAGACTCGGAGCGCCATGGATCGCATTACATTGACGACCGAAGTTCATGATCTAGCAAGATTTCTACCTCTCGAAAAAAGTTCATCTCATGACCTCAAATTCTTCAGAATCAATCAAGAATTAAGACTACACCGATGGATCGTTTGAATCACCACCACTAGCATTCGAGAAAGCTTCCAAGATCTAGCAATGGTGAAAGGCCCCTTAAAGTGGAATGGTTTCGTCATTAACACAAAAGGTTTAAGGGGCATGTTGCTCATTTACCTAAATTCGAGATTTTACTGTAATTTCTTTTAATCATAATTGGGCTTAGTTTTGAGCATCCACCCATGTTTGGTGGATCCTCTATATAAACAAGCTTAAGTCAAATGTAAAAGCACTGGATCATTCATTAACGAAATCGAGGCATTAAGCTTGTGTCCACTTGTCCTTTTTCTTCTAACCCTTGTGTCCAGGGGTGAGGAGAGAGAAAAAATTCAAAGAGCGAAAGTACCCATGACCCATCTTGAGCACGCGGTCCCATTATCTCTCTCCTTCTGTTTAGCTAGGCCACACCTCAAGCCCACTCTCTCCCCTCTTTCCCTCATTCTCTCTCTCCACTCGTTGCTCACCCTATTCAACAATCTAGACTCGCGACAAACACGTGGTCCTATCTCTTTCCCTTTCTTTCTCTTATTCTCATTTTGCTGAAGGACTCAAAGTCACGGAACCTGTGGTCCTGTCTCCCTTTGCGACTTTCCCCTTTGCGATTTGAGTGTAAATGCAACAAACCTGTGGCTCCGTGCAGCATCCTACTATCTGACATATGCTCGACTCAATACCCTTTAGAGTTAGCCCAGAATTTCCATCCCTTGGACCATCGCTCTAACTTCTTCTCTGTATAGTTGAGTTGAGCTGCAAGGAACACTTACTGCTCAAATGATGAGGTAAGCGCCTAAACATAACCTCGTTGTAAAATCTCTCTCTTTGTTGGTTCTTATCCGTGCTTAGAAGAGCACACGTGTGCACACTCACAAACGTGAAGGGCAAGTGGACCCTACATGGTTGTTTGAGAGAGGATTTTCTCCAGTTGTCCATGCGAGGAAGAAATCCCGGACCTACTGATGGCTCCACTAGAGACACGCCACCCTATAGTTGGCTCGAACTGTTCTTAGGTAAGCATCTCTATTCTTTTTTTTTTTAAAACCGCAATGGGGTTTCATTACTCCTCTTTTGTCCAAGTTGGGGACTTCATCATCCCCATATTTGTGACCTCACCTTGGAGAGCATAACTTGTAATCCTGCTTCTCCCCTGTCCTCCGCAAGTGGCTTGATTGACGCTACCATCCTAGTTCATAGTAGGAAAACTCGGGGAAAAGTTCCTCAAACCCCGTCTCCCTCCTTCTCCAATATCAAAGGGAAATCCATTGATATTAGCTGTATGGGTGGCTTTCTGACCACCTCCCCTCATCCGCACCCTGTTACTGGAAGGCATCCTGCCAGTTGCAAGTCTAAAAGTGGTCCTGAAGCCACTTCTCTTCTTCGTGCGGTGTGTCCTGATAAGGCCACCATATACGTGGGTAACCGAATAGTAACCCCACCCGCGCTTCACAAAGGTGTTGCTAGCACTAGCGTATTACCGCACACATTGCACTCTAGCACTTCATATGCCAGTTCATGCGGTCTCAAAGCCTCCCCACGCACATTCACACATGTCACGACTGATGGTTTAACCATCACTGTGAGGAGACGGGAAAGACAACAACTTACCCTGATATCCTCACCTGCTTCGGGTCTTTTGAGACCAAAACTCACCACAAGTGGTCTTCAAGCCACCAATGGATTGCATGTTAATCTCGCAGCTTGGGGAAGCCCAAAGGTCAGAACCAAGCAAGCACACGATTTTCAAGGCAATTGAAAGTCTTCTAAAAAGTTACACATGCATGCTAAGGCCCCAAGGCCACTCCAACTCAAAAGGTGAATACTTCAAATACTCAGCCCTTCACTTCACCAGGGGTTATGTCACAAACCACCCTGAACATTGCTATGGTCCATGCACAAATATGTAGGTTTGGTGACTCTACTAGCAGAAAAAGGAAAGATGCATCGAACACGCCCCTCATTACCCCGAAGCCACATAACGCATGGTACTTGAAGAAGTTCCCTTCAAGCATCATCCTGCATACTCCTCCTTCCTTATACAAACAACCTAGCCCTTGTGGCAGGGCTCAGGGCAGAGGATACCCTCAAAGACGATCAATCAGTAGCCCCCTTCTCCAGGCAAACCTGCTTCCAAAGTCAACTATGAATTCTCTTCTCCCTGGGTGTGGAAGCAACCCAAATGGGTGTCGAAGCAACCCTGAATCGGCCTAGGAAAATGTCACACGTTCCATGGGTGCAGCAAGGACTGTTTTGAAATTTTGTGTATTATTGGGTAGGGGGAAAATCATAATTTTGACAAATTTTTTAGTTTTTTTTTTTTTAGTTAAATTGTAATTTTCAACAATTAGGGTCATGTTTTTGGAGAGAGAAGAAGGAGAGAGAAATTTTGGGTCGATACCCAGCTTAAGGTGATTTTCTCTTTCCTCTCTCCTTTTCTTCTCTCTTTCTCTCTCCTCTCTCTCCTTCTCTTCTTTATTTATTTTTATTTTTTTTCTCTCCCTCCTATCTCTGTCTGGCTCGACGATCCCCACCATTGAGCACAACATTTTTTTTTCCTTCTCTTTCTTCCTTTCCCCTTGTGGTCCTGTATGAACATGACCTTCCTCTTCCCTCTTCCCTGTGGTCCCTCCCGACCACGACCTTTCCCTTCTTCCTTCTTGTAGTCCCGCATGACCATCATTTCACTCTTTTTCGTTTACCACCTGTGCGTTCACTTGCTCCTTATGCACCCTCAGGTGCACCATCTCCTTCTTTTTTGGTAGTCCCTCATGTCCACCTATCATTCCCTTCTTTTGTTATGATCCCTCACATCGCCCCTGTTGTGCACTCTGGCGTTCCTTTTTTTCCTCTCACACTTCGTGGTCTCATGCGACCACCATTTCCTAAAAATTGTCTTCTCATCTCCGTGTGCAACCAACCCCAAGGTCGTGAGATCTCCACCCCAACGCTGTGTATGACTCCAAGCCCACCACCGTGCACGACTCCACCCCATTGCCGTGCATGACTCCAAGCCCACCGCCGTGCACGACTCCACCCGAATGTTGTGCACGACTCCAACCCCACCGTTGTATGCCACAGCTCCGCCACTACTCAACCACCACACTTACGCTTCCCCCTTAATTGCAGCCATTAGCTGCAGCCAATTGTCCCCAATTCACAGCCAACAAAGACTGCTCAGCTTGCAATGCCACTAGGCCCCATCATTCTCCACTAATTTCACCCATGGCTCGTCACAACCTACAACCAGATTCAACTGTGTCCACCATCGGAGATTAAGCTACAGTTGCAGCCACCACGCGCTCTCCCCTCTAATTTTTAGTTACCTCCGGCCAGCTTCTCTTGCTCCCCCCCTTTCTCTCTCAGCTACACCACCATCATCGCACACCACCATCGCCATACAACACTCTTCTCTTGCCGAGCCACTCTCTAACCTCACTGCCTGTAAGGACCACAAATTTTTCCAGTCATGAAACACGCGTGGGAGTGAAGGAAAAGAAGAATAGAATGCATGCGACAGTGGAAGTGCACACGACAGTGAAGGAAGAGAAGAAGAGAACGCGTGCGATTGTGGAAGTGCATGCTGCAGTTACGGAAGACAAGAAGAGAACGCGTGCAGCAGTGGAAGTGTGCATGATAGTGAACGGAGAGAAGAAGAGAACACGCACAGAAGTGGAAGTGTGCGTGACAGTGATGGAAGAGAAGAAGAAGATGCGCCCGGTAGTGAAAGTGTGCACCGTGGTGACGAAAGCAAAGAAGATGACTAGCGATAGAAGTGGAAGTGAAGGAAGAGAAGAACAAGACGTGTGCGGCAGTGAAAGTGCGCACGGCAGTGACGGAAGAGAAGAAGAAAGCGCGACAGTGAAGGAAGAGAAGAAGAAGACACGCGCGATAGTGAAAGTGCGCGCGGTAGTGATGGAAGAGTAAGAAGAAAACCTGCACAATAATGGAAGTGCACGTGGCAGTGAAGGAAGAGAAGAAGAAGACGTGCGCAGCAGTGAAAGTGCGTTTAGCAGTGACGGAAGAGAAGAAGAAAACACTCGCGATAGTGGAAGTGCGCGCGACAGTGTAGAGAGAAGAGAAGAAGACCAGTGCCGTGAGTGTAATGGAAGATGTGACAACTACCAGCACCGCACCTGTCAGTACCGTACATGTCAGCTACAATGACTTTTACCTACCCTGTTAGCCATAGGATCTCACCTACCTTGGGTACTTAACCCCTTTCCCCTTCTTTTCTCTGTCGTTTTTCCCTCTATTGCTCTCATACCCTCTCCTTCTCTCTTGAACCCAAGCGTGGGTTAACTGTTGCCCTTGGAGGAAGCCATTTCTTAGAGCTCTAGGTGGCCGACGTGTGGGAGGTTTAAGACACGGTGAGCATTAGGTAAATAGACTTGGTGTTCATGCATCATTTGCAATTGGTAGCCATAGATTTTAAGGAATGAAGGTGAGTAGAATGATTGGATGAAGAGTATAGATGTTAATGAATTCAAATGAGGTTGAATGATTGATTGCGTATCCTAAATGGAATTGTTAGTTGTAGAAGCTAATGATGTAACTCACTTACAAAATTTTCTTAACATGGATGAGGTTTTGCATTGAAACTTACTTGGATTTGTTTTATTCTTTGAAAGCATGCTAAAACTTGAAAAAGGGAATATTCTAGGAACTGTGAGGGCTTTAGTATTGAACTTTTCAGTGAACAAACAGGGTCCAAATAGGCTCGAATTGGACTTGAATGAAGGATATGCATGTCTACTCTGAGTTTTCTTTTTACATCATGTTAAAATTCCGTATGGATGAAGAGATATGCCACAAAATATTGGGGCATGTCGCTGTCCATAGTTGATGTAATTTTCAGCAACTGTCACACATTTTATGCCAAACATTTGACAAAATGAACAATGCTCAAACACCTTCAAACCACCACCATTTGAAAGATCCATGAATGATTTTAAATTTTTTTGTTTGAAGTATTTTGAAATTCCTCGTAGAGTGAGAGGTATGCACCGAATTATGAGTGTATGTCGCCATTCGCAGTTGCAGGAAATTCCAGCAACTGTCACTAACTTTGTGCCTAGCATTTTTCCTATCAAACATCGCTCAAATATCTTCAAACCACTACCATTTTAAAGAGCTTCGTGTGAGCTTGAAGTTAGATATTTGAAATATTTTGAAATTCTCCCTAGATTGGGAGTTACGCCTCTGAGGAGAGGTGTACGCTACCATTACATGTCACTGAAATTTTAGTTTTATGTTTGTATCATGTTACCTTTTACTAAATCACTCACTAAGAAACTCAAGTGGCGCAGTGTGATCTTTGATAAGTGATAGTTTTTATGTGATGAATAGCAAATGCCATAGTGTTTTGTGAATGACGCTATGCAGTCATGCATTCTATGAAATTTGATAAGTGCAATACTAATGTGATAGTTCCATGACGAATGTTGCATGATAAGTGCCAAAATGTTAATGTTGATTTATAAGCGTAAATACCATGTGTTAGCTCTCATATGATGGAGCGTAAATACCATGTTTTAGCTCTCATATGATGGAGCGTAAATACCATGTGTTAGCTCTCATATGATGGAGCGTAAATACCATGTGTTAGCTCTCATATGATGGAGCGTAAATACCATGTTGATTTATAACCGTAAATTCTATGTGTTAGCTCTCATATGATGGAGCGTAAATACCATGTTGATTTATAAGCGTAAATACCATGTGTTAGCTCTGAGTAAGACTCAAACTCTGCATGATGAAAATTGAATTATCTTCACAAGGCACTAATTTAGCATGAATGAATTTAATGCTTGAGCATGTTACGATGCTATGATAATAACCCTACGCAATGGGAACCCATTGGTAGTGGGTACTGTTCTATTATGATGCTGTGATACTGGCCACTACGCGATGGGTCACCCATCGTAGTCGATACTGTTTTACTGATGCTAGCCGCTATGTGATGGGACACCCATTGGTAGTGGGGACTGCTAAATTGAGAAAAGTGATGTCAGCCATGTCCCCTAACTTGGTGAATCAGAGGATGGTGTTAGGGGAGAGTGAAATGGGAGGGTCGCACCCCCCCAAAATTCATGAGATGAGACTAGTGACTGATGCCTTGCAAGGTAAGTGCCTATCAAAAACTCTGATTCACATTGAGGACCGTGTGTGTGAGTATGAGAGCATTACAAAGTGGATTCACCCACTTGTTATTGCCCTCCCTCCTAAGAGATGGTAGAGGTCCTAAGTAATGGGACTAGTCTGGCTCGCTTCTACTTCGGGAGTAGGTGAACTGAGGAGTGAGTGCGTAATTCTTGAATAGTGAATGAGAATGATGACAATTGTAATGATTAAATGATAATTATGATATTTGAACATGATGCCTGTAATTGACGCACTGATCTGATTTCTGATTTACATGAGCGTAGCACTATGACTTATAGTTGAATGAACTGCTTATGATGCATGAATAGACTCATTAACGATGCATAATACTTAAATCTATTTATTTGGCCTTATAGCTCATTCCCCTGTATCTCCTCTCTTGTTGATTGATAGCACCAGGACGAGGGCCTAAAGTTGAAATTTTTTTTTTCTGGTTTTTCGAGATTCCCGGCCGGTGTGTGCTAGAGTGTGTAAAGAAGCATGCAAATAAAAATAAAGTCAAGCACACACATGCACACAATAAGAAAGAAGAAAAATGAGCACTCGGTGCTGACCGTGCTTAACGATGAGCGCTTAGCGGTGAAACACGCACGAGGCATAATATAGATGGAGGGGTGAGGAACCCCTAAGAATGTATGGTCAAAGCAGTGAAACTAGGCACAATTCGTGCTAAGTCGAACATAACCCAAGTCGATGATGACTCGAATGGGACACAGTTCAGGGAGGGTGCAACCAACCCTCAATCAGTTATATATATATATATATATATATATAAATTATTTTATTTATTTTTAAATTTGATGAAAAAAAACTAAATTAAGCATGATGAAAGTAAGGAAAACATGAATTAACTAACTAGAATGAAATTAGAAAGTCAAGAATAAGGCAGACCTGGCTGAAGTAAAATATTTTTTTTATATTTTTAAAAAAATTATTTTAAGCCAAAAATTGGTTAAAAAGCACAGAAAAGGCTCTGTAACGGGCTTGTGGGGTCCCAAAATGTTTCTAGGACCTCTGTGATAGGGCGGCATGGGACGTGTAGCACCTATAAGTTGGGCGGCACGGGTCTTGTCGCCAAAGAACAAAAAAATATTTTATTTTATTTTTATCTTGTTGATCTTGATGAAATAAGGCTACTAAAACTTACACAAGTAGAAAATTCAAGCTTTTTGATGAAATAAAATTAAAACAAAGTGAAACAGAAGAACAACAGATAGAACAGACATGTATCAAGTAAAATAATTTTTTGGTATTTTTTAAAATTTTATTTTTTGGTAAAAATTTTAAAACATTACTAAGCAATCACAAGAAAGGCCCAAGACCCAGCCTACAAAATTTTAAAAAACAAAATTTTAAAAAACATTGAATTGGGCATCGGGGGGAACCAGAGAGCATGTCGCCCTGGAAATGGGCGGCACGCCTAGTGTCACCCAAAAAATTATTATTTATTATTATTATTATTATTTATATGTTTTCTTGTATATATTGATAAAATAAATTACCTGTAAACTTGGAGAAAGAACAAGTCAAGTGTTTTTTGATGAAAATAAATTAAAATAAAGCGACAACAAATCTAACAGAAAAATATTGTTTTGTATTTTTAAATATTTTATTTTGACCTAAAGCTTTGGTAACAGTCACAAAATGTTACGTAGAAAATTTTGAAAAGATTCTGAGATTTTTGAACGTCTAATGCTTGGATCACGCTCGATTTGCCACACGGTGGGCACCAAACTGTTTACCATGAAAAATCAGAGAGATCTTGAAATGAAGATCCCTCAGATATGACACCTTCAAATTGATGAAAATCAAATAGTAAAGAAGGTGGGATAAATCGAATTCAGATCTGAGGCCAGATTTGCTAGAAAATGAGCAGATCTATGGTGGAGCCAGCATGATCCATGATATAAAAAATACGATTTTTAAATAAAAAAATTAATAAAAAATAAATAAAAATAAAATAAATCAGTAAATAAATTAAGAAAGAGAGAGGGTTGAGAATGATACCAAACCGAGCTGGATGGCCCGAGAGTCACAATCCTTCAAGGGTTCGCTCGTATCAGAACCGCTTCCTTGCGCTCGTCTGGTCAAGATGTCGATCAGCAAGTCTTTGGTGGTAGTTGTCCCCTAGAAAATGGCTTAGAACTAGGATTTTAGGCTTAGCTTAGATATGGTTTTCTCTCTGAGTTTTTCTTATTGTGTCTCTCATGTAGTTTAGGGTTTCAGTCTCTCATCTCTCTCCCAAAAAAAATCCCTTTTTCTTAAATTCCTCCTCGGGTTTCTCTCTTTGTTCCCCCTAAATGGTCCCCAAAAGACGCTAAAAAGCGGGAAACTTTGTTGGGGAGAACATCCTTCCATAACCCACCAAAGGCTCAGTTAAAATGCATTTTTAAGAGGTCTCGGATATGAGCGACACGAGGCATGTCACCTAGGCGGCTCGGGGCATGTTGCCCGAGGGAAACAGGTTGTTTCACTGGGGTGGCTTGCCCCATATGGCCCAAGGCTAGGCGGCACGAGTCGTGTAGCCTTGGCGGCACACCTCGTGTCGTACAAACCAAAAATGCTCCAAATTAAAAATTTTCTTTTCAGGTGTTTTTCTAAGCCTCTTATGAAGCTCTCAAAGAAAATTTGGGTCAAAATGGGTTTTTTACTATTTTTCATTAATTGTTTTGTAAGACAAGGAATTTACAAAAATCTGGGTCAAAGCAGGGTTCTTATAGGGTTCTGGGCAGGCAAACTGGTTCCGGATCACAAGGTAGGATATGTGAACTATGGATTTGGGTTTACTAGGTTGGGTGTGGTCCTAAGGGTTCCAAAAAACCATACTATTTGCTAGATTTAAAATGGGGTGTCTACACATGTAAAGCCAAGTTGTAAAATCCCCTGGGGTTCATTCCTAAAGATTCAATAAAAACTTCATTTTTGCTTAATATTGTGGGTGCATCTTGGAGAGAGAGAGAAAGGAGAGAGAAGAAAAGGGTCGGTACCCTTCGATAATGTAACTTTCTCTCTCCTCCCCTCTTTCTCTTTCTCTATCTTCTTCTTATCTTTATCTCTCTTTTTTCTCTCTTCTTTTCACATCTCTATCTCTATTTCTCTTTCCTATTCTCATCTCTATCTCTCTTTCTCTCTCTTCTTCTCATCACTATCTCTCTTTCTATCTTCTTCTCATCTCTATATCTCTTTCTCTCTCTTCTTCTCATGTCTATCTCCTTTCTTTTCTTCTTCTTAAAACACAGCTCTAAAGCCTATTGTGTCTTTCTCTCTCTACTCTTCTTAAAACACAGCCGTCAATGCCTAGCACCAACTGTGTCTTTCTCTCTTTGCTCTTCTTAAAACACAGCCGGCATTGCCTAACGCCAACTGTGTCTTTCTCTCTCCACTGTTCTTAAAACGCAGCTGATAATGCCTAACGTTGACTGTGCCTTTCTCTCTCCGCTCTTCTTAAAAACACAGCCGGCACTTCTTAGCACCGACTGTGTCTTTCTCAATCTTGTCTTCTTAAATAAACACAGCAGGCGAGCCTTAACGTCGACTGTGCCCTTCTTGCCCCCTTTCTCTAACACAACCAGAGATACCTAACGTCAATTGTGTCCTCTCTCTCTCCTTGTTGCCCCCTCTCTCTTTAACACAGCCAACGATACCTAGCGCAGACTTTGTCCTCTCTGTCTTCTTTTTCTAACACAACCGATGATGCCTAGCATTGACTATGTCTTCTTTCTCTTCTTTTTTCAACATAGCTGACGACTCCTGATGCCGACTGTGTCCTTCTCCCTCCTCTCTCCTACCTTCTCTCTTCTCTCACACTCTTATCCTTCTTTGTTTCCCTCCCTATCTTTCTTTCTCTTCTCCTATTATTCTCTTACATCTTATTCTCTCTTTATGATTTCCACGCATTCTGTTTTCCTTTCGTTTGACTAAGAGAGGTTGAGATTAGCCTCTTATGGTAGCCTTGTCGTCTAGCCATAATGTTGTTGTGTTAGAATTACTGTGCCCACTTTATTGCCACGACAGACTAACCATCGCGTCTTGCTAGTCAATATCGGTATTGACATCTAGTAGTAACTCTGTTGAGCTGGTCTGAGTTACCGAGCCTGTTTTACTGCAAAGTCAGACCAATTACCTACTAGCTTAGTCACTGTGTTGATCTCCCCGCCTAATCAAATTCTTCTTTCCCCGTTCTTCTTTCTCTTATTCTTTTCTTCTTCTTATGAATGTGCACACTTGTGTATGTTCACCAAAGAGGCAAGGTGAGGTCTGTTTACCCACCTGTCTTATAACATTGCCATATATGTGTGATTGGAGAAAACAAGAGAATACAAGCCAAGGAGGGCAATTCCTAACCAGTCTTACGACTGGGGGGACTTTCTTCGTGATCTAAGTGGGCTCCTATGCCAGCCAGCCCGAGTAAGTCCCGAACCCACCTTAAATTCCTCTCTCATCAGTTGGTAATACCTGCCCTTGTTCTTGAAGGAGGTTCCCGAGAGAGCAATCTAAAAAATTCCTGGGTCTCCCCTGAAACCCGAGACGTATGTTGCCTGATCATCCACATCTGGAGGGTGAGATCGAGGCACCTAACCATGATCAACTGCTCTCTTTTCCTCAAATACAAGAGCAATGCTGATGACATTTTTACATTCTAAGATTTTTGGGATCATGCACTTGTAACTTGTAACTTATCCTAATTAAATGGAAACTTTTCTTATTTATGTCAATTGTCTGCTTTTTTTTTTATTCTTGCTTCTGCTAACCTTTTTACCCATGATGCCCTTTCGGGTTTTCACCATGTTCATCTTTTGATGAGTTTACTCATGATAGCGGATGGTGCTATCATAGCCAGTCATTCATGTTGGACATTTTTGCCTATGGTGCCCTTTTGCGCTTTCGCCACGCTTGTCTTATTCATGGAGGAATTTTTCAGGTCACGCCTCCAGGATTGTAGAGATGGTGTGTTTTATGGTCGCACGCCAAGACCTGAGGGAATGTTTTAGAGTCTTGCCTCTGAGACCTTAAGTTACTGGTAGTACTTCTTTAGGTAACGCCGCCGTTGATAGGAGGCATTGCTTCCTTCCCATCAGGATTAGCCAGTATATAACCTTCGTTCAGTGAGGCTTTCTTGTTCACCAAAGGGCCCTCCCATTTTGGCTCAAACTTCTCCTTGCGTCACCCATGCATAACAGTCAGTCGTTTTACTGTTAGAACTAAATCACCACGAGTGAATGAACAGACTTTAACTGATTTGTCAAAATCCCTCTTCATCCTCCCTCGATGGAGTTCTAGGTTCTGCTGGACCTTGAATCTCTTCTCATCAAGTGCGTCTATCTCTTGGTAGCGAAGCTTAACCTGTTCATCTTCGGTCATATTCTGATATATGGTAATGCACAGCGAAGGGAGTTGAATCTAGAGGGGTAGTACCACTTCACTCCCATAGAACAATGAATAGTGGGTAGAGTCAGTGGCACTTCGGGTGGTGGTACGATAAGCCCACAAGGTCTTGGGAAGCTTTTTGTGCCAATTTTTCTTTATGCTCGACACTGACTTCCTCAGAACAGTGCAAAGAGTCTTGTTGAAAGCTTTAGCCAAACCATTTGCCCGAGTGTGGTACATAGTGGAGTACTTCCACTCAAAAAAAAACTGGTTAACCGATCGATAAGCTGGCTTTTGAATTGAGGGCCAGTATCTGATGTGATACGGTTGGGCACACCGAATCAGTAAATGATATGATGTCGTAAAAGTTGGCCAATGCCGTCCCAGTGACAGTCCTGAGGGGAATTGTCTCAGCCCATTTGGAGAAGCAATCTGTGGTGGCTAGGATGAAAGTGTTACCCAATACTGATGGAGGATCGATGGGTCCTACAATGTCCATGCCCCAATGTGAGAAAGGCCATGACATCATCGTCGGATGCAGAGGTTTTGCTGGCTGGTGAATGAGATTCGAGTGCATTTGGCACACTTGACATCTCCTGGCCTATGCCTTCAAGTTTGCAACCATTGATGGCCAGTAGTACCCTAGCTTATGTATCCACTCATAAAGTTTGGTTCTTGACTGGTGAAGTCCGCAGATCCCGGCATGCACTTCTTCTAGTACGCTTTCTGCCCCCTTTGAGTCGAGACATTTGAGAAGGACTCCATCGAAGAAATGTCGGAAGAGAGCATCACTTTCAAGAAGTGTGTATTTAGTGTAAATTTTTCATATGTTGTTGCGCTCAATACAATCGTCCGGTAGTCAACAGTGCTTAATGAAGTTGATTATGGGTTCCCTCCAATCCTCAACCTGCTCAATCTCGATCCATATCAGATCAAATGTCTCTTCCTCCCGTTTCTCGGCCCGATCTGCCGCTTTTTTTTCTTCGAGAGCATCCCTAACAACAAGGAGTGCCCTTAATAGATATGGAGGACATTCTCGGAAGAGAATCCTCTCATCGTCCCATCTAATTCTTTGACCAGCCAGATGTGTCTCCATTCTTCTACCCATATGGGCATGGGTTCCTTTAGTGAGACATGGATGGTGGCTCTAAGCTTGGCTAGGGAATCATCTTGGGAATTTAGCCTTCTGGGGATGTGCTATAAGGAAAGGTCATCGAGATTTGCATTCAAAGTTTTAGCGGTGTCATGATAGAGCTCACATTGTATATTCCTTTTAGTTGTCAAATTACTAGCTCAGAACCACAAAAAATGGCCAGCCGCTCCAAGGTCATGTTTTAAGGCAATCTCAAGCCCAATTATGAGCGCTTGATATTCAGCCTCATTGTGCAAGTCTGTCTCTGTGAGAGAGAAGGATATGGGGATAACGCCATCTTGAGGAGTCAAAAACACCAAGCCAGCACCACCTCATTCAGATTGAAATGTCCTATCAAAATACATCTTCCAATCATAAGGTTGCTCGACGCAAAACACCTCTTCATCAGAGAGATCACTTTACAGGGGGGATTTTATCGGTAGGGGGTGTGTGTCTAGGAAATCAGCTAAGGCTTGACCTTTGATGGCTTTCTATGGTACGTAAGTGATGTTGAATTCCATCAGTGACAATGACCATTTTACCAGATGCCCTGACAGCCAGGGGAGCGTCATAAGGGACTTGATGGGATCAACTCTTATGACGAGCTAGACTTCATGGCCAAGAAAATAATGGTGAAGCTTCTAGACCACGAAGATCAAAGCGATGCCCATCTTCTTGATTGGTGGGTAGTTCTTCTCAACTCCTTGCATGATGCAGCAGAGGTAGTACAAGCAGTTTCTTTCCTCGCTTCATTGTTTTGTGCTTAGAGTGCACCAAGACACTCTTCGAGAGCGGTCACACACAAAATGAGAGGCCTCCCTAACACTGGCGTAGAGCGTACCGAAGGGCTTAGCAAATAGTTTTTGATGTCCTTCAGAGCTGCCTGACATCCCCCATCCCATATGAAAGGAGAATCTTTCTTCAACAGGTGTGTAAAAGGCTTACAACAACTTGAGAGATTGGAGATGAATCTTCGAATATAGGCAAGCTAGAGCTCTCAAAGTGTTGCTAGCAGTGGAATTTCTCTGATTGCTTTGATCATGACAGGTTTGATTTCCATCCTCGATACCTGACAATGAACCCCAATAATTTTCTTGAACGTATAACAAAGGCGCACTTCAAGGGGTTCATCTTGAGTTGGTGCTGACGAATCCGCTCGAACACTCGTTTATGGTCACACGTGAGCTTCCTTGGTCTTAGATTTTACCACCAAGTCATCGATGTAACATTCCACTTCCTTGTGCACCTTATCTTTAAAAATGGTGGTCATTTCTCACTGATATGTGGCTCCAACATTCTTTAATCTGAATGGCATCATTGTGTAACAGAAGACCCCTTTAGGAGTCAGGACGGCGGTGGCCCCCTTGTCTTCTGGCACCATCCTTATCTGATTATATTCGGAGTATCCATCCATGAAAGAAAAGATTTGGCAATAGGCAGTAGAGTCGATGAGCATTTCTGAGAATGGCAACGGAAAGTCATCTTTCAGATAAGCAGCGTTCAAGTCATGGAAGTCAATGAAGACCCTGATTTTCCCATTTTCTTTTTCACTGGAATGACGTTTGCGAGCCATTTCAAGTATTTGACGTCCCGGATAAAGCCTACTTCCCTAAGTTTATTTACTTCGGCATTGATTTGCATTTCGAGGTCGGGCCGAAAACCTCTTGACTTCTGTTTTATGGGCTTGAAAGCTGAATTGATGACAAGTTGATGCACAACAATTTGGGGATCAAGACTGGGCATCTCATGGTAATGCTAGGTGAAGACATCTTGATTTGCGTTCAAGAAACTAGTATAACTTTCTTTCTTTTCTGGCAACATGTTGGCCGAAATGAAAGTTGGTCTTCGATCAGCTTCATCTCCCAAGTTTATTACCTCAAGATCATTGGCCATGGTTTGCCCACCTTCCACCCATTCTTTTAGGGCTTATTGTATTTCTACCTCCTCCTTAGTTGGTGCTCTTGAGGATTCTACGTTAACCTCGAATGCGGGTACCCATGCTCCTGACATATCATCCTCGGATGAGGATTTGATGATATGAAACATGATAACCGCATCAGCTTCTCGCTTGACCAAGGAAGGGTCTGCTTCAAGAAGACGGAGCGTACGAGGCAAATTGTAAGGTACCAATGTCAACTGGGAAGAGCAGGGCTCAGAAAGTGTGAGGGGAGGGTTATGTGTCTCGACGATCATAGAGACAACCACCACATCATACTTGTCTTTGTTATCGTCAGCTTTTTTATCTTTTGGACCCTCCACAGGTCTGGCTGCTATGAAAGGCTGAGAGGTAGGTTTAGGTAGTGGAGAATGTTTTTGGGTTAACAACTGACTTTGTTATGCAACCGGGTTGGTTTGAAGAGGTTGTGAGGTTTGGGATGGTGAAGGTTATGCCACCAGATTTGTGATAACTGGCTAAATGGTGGAGTTAAGCCCAGTATGGACTGGCTAGATGGAGATTGAGGGTTTGGAAGCAGATTGGTGTATGGAACCAGTGGTGGTTTCCGGTATTTGAATGGGAGAATGGGAGCTCTGTCCTCTCGACTCTTTCAGTCGTTGCTCGATGTCGGGCTTAGAAGGCCATTGGGGTCCCTTGGGCTTGGGATTTTTGCGCTGCTTGGGAAGCTTTTCAATGGTGGGAGGAGGCTTTGCATTGGCTCTGGATGTCAGAGCATCAGCAACTGTCAAGAAGCCAGCTTCTTAGGCCACTATCTTTTTCAGCTGCCTCGGATGTCGTTTGCTAGTGTTGCAACATTTCAGCTCTTCTTCAAGAGCTTCAAAATCTAGGCATTCGCGTGTTGTACCAGCAGAAGATGTGTTAGCAGAAGAGGAAGAAGGTTTAGAAGAGTCAGGAACATAGGGAGGGAGAGTGCTTTTAAGGTCATCACTCAGATTGGACTGATCCGGGTAGCTTTTAACGTCATCACCAGATTTGACTGTTTGTAGGGGATCTTTTAGGTCTTCACCCTTCTTGGACCATTGGGGGGTGCTTTTAATGTCATCACCCTTATTGAACATTTTGGAAACCTGAGAAAAGGAAGACTCGGGAATGTGTGCTTGATTAGATTGCGATTCTTGATCAGCGAAAGCACCCACGCATGAGGTCTCTTAAGAGTCTCTTGCCAAGTTTCGTCGCATTTCGACATGTCTAAGGCAGTGTAGACTGAGAAACAGTTCCGACATAATCGATCTCTAGCACCATGAAACGGACCCTTATTACTATAGCTACATCTTCAACATATCAAATTGATGTTGGACAACTACCATTGGATCCGACACATTTGAAAACCTGCAAAGGTCAAGTTTCAACAAAAATGGACATTCCATGAAGAAGTTATAAGCGAAAGACTGAAGCATGAGAAGCCGCACGCTATTCCCATGTAACCACCCTGCAACACTACACCATCGAAGGGATCGTCACGAATAGTAACTTTTGACGCTCATATATTACTCGTCCTAAGTCAGATCGCACTAAATTTGGTAAGCATGTTTGTCTAGTCAAGATGAGCGATTCGACATGTGGCATACCCCGTGACGATGCCCGAGTGTGAAGAAACGCTAAAAAGAAGTGGCTGATCCATGAAGATAAGTGCAGGAAATTTAGCAGCGTCATGCCTAGCTCGAGTGGCCAAATCGGCCGCACATGAGCCCGATCGACGCAAGACCAATTCCATTGCGAGCAAAAGGTCTCGGGCCATATCTGACCCAAACCCATGATTAATGGCCAGATTCTACACAGGAAGCTGATGAACAAACTACAAATTCAGTCGGTGGAATCCTTGATTCCGACCAAAACTCCAAACTCACAAAGTTTTCATTTGACCACAAAATCGAGCTGCGTTTGGTGCCTCGTGATCGTAGTGGCATGCTTAGTGTGATTCAACGATGAAAACACAAAAAAACATCAAGGAATGAACACACTATCGATCCAAAGTTTCAGGATCTACTCAAATTTCAAGTCACATGATTGTGCGCCAAAAACACGATCCATGGCTCGAACTTGGTATCAAACCGATTGTCATGCTGAGCCTTATAAGTTAACAATCATCTTACGATCAACCAGAAATTAGAATGACCTCGGATTAGCCATGCAAGATCACGCAAGTCCTAGGGCAAACACAGGGACTGTCCTGGAATTTCATGACTTCTTAGGAAGGGGGAAATCTGTCATTTTGCACCATATTTTTTAATTTCTTTTAATGCAATTTAATCTTAATTTCAAGCAATTAGGGTTACTTTTGATCATCCACGCATGTTTAGGGCATACTTCTATATATACATACCATCATTGTATGTAGAAAAAAAGAGGAGGCAGAGGCATGCATACACAAGAGAGAGTTTTCACTTAATACAAGTTTCTCTTTCTTACCATTATGTTACGTTTGAGAGAGAAAGTGAGGTGAGAGAAACTTTTTGACCGGTACCCCTAGGGTTGAGGTAAATCTTCTCTCTATTCTTTTTTTCTTTTCTTCTTCTCTCTCTCTTCTCCCCTCTCTTCTCCCCCTTCTTCATTTGAGTTCCTTACAAAGGTCGTGCACAGCAGTGGTAGTGCCGAGCATGCCTCTCCCTTAGTCCCACAGGTTGTGCGTGGCGATGGTAATTCCATGCATGAGTCCCCCTCCCCTTCTATTCGTCTGTCTCTTTCTTCCAGTGAAGTCTGTAGATGGCGCTGCCTATCGTCACCCACAGATGTAGCTGTGACGTCGCGACGAAGAACCCAGACAACGAAGCTTGTTGGTGCCTGCAGGGGTCTTCCTCAAAAATGTGTCTAGCGGAGACGACGATACCTATCGCAGCCCGCTAGAGGCTTTGACGCCACCCATCCCCGTTCGCAAGCTTCCTCTGTGCGACGGACGCCCATCGCCATTGTCCCTACGTTCCGTGCCTATCGCTGTGCGACCTAGGAGAAGTTATCGTCATGTGCTTTGTCAGGAGCTGGTGCCATCCACAAGGGTTGTGCCGTCTCCTTGCATTACCCACCGCGATGCCTATTGACATTTGGACTTTCTCTTTTCTTTGCCGTCTTGTTCTTTCCTCTTCACCTCTTTCTCCTCTCATTTGACTGACTATCACCGACATGCCGTCCTCGATTTCGAGTAGTATTGTCGCCGTGCTTGTCCTAAGAATCATGCCCATCTTTCTACCACTCCGAGTTGGTAATTTCAAGTTGTCATGCTAGTCTCACCCCCACGTCAAGCTCTCCTCTTGTTTCTATCTTTCAATGAACCTTGCACTTCATTGCTTTCTCATGTGAACGTGAAGTGCCTTAAGACAAGGTTGGGTCCCTTCGACCCACGTATCTTCCAAATTAACTATAGAAGTGTTGTGCAGAAAAACCCAGAGGATTATAGGTCAAGGGAGGCGATTCCGAACTAGCACAAGCATCTGGGGGGCTTTCTTCATCATCTAAGCGGGCGCCCAAGCGAGTCAGACCGAGTAAGTCCCTAACCTACCTAAAATTTCTCTCTCATTGGTTGGTATACCTGCCCTTGCCCTCAAGCAAGGTTCCGAGAGAGTGATCTCAAATCACGGGTTCACCAGAAACCTGAGATATGTGCCACCAGATCACCTAGATTTGGAGGACGAGATCGAGGCACCTAACCAACTTGGCGACTCCCCTGGGAACTTACTATTTGTCGGTTCGCTCTTGTTTGACAAATTTCTTTCTTTACTTTTTTCACTTATTTATATGGCACCTGGGCTGTTCATCCCATTCATCCTGATCAGGGACTTCCTTATCCTTGTACTCGTGGCAGTCCTAGAAAAGTGAGTCTCTCAAGCCTCCTTCTCTACTCTCTTTCTGAGTTCGGACTCATGATCTGGCTCCGAGGTTATCACTTGGATCGGTGCGAGAGGGAACTTAAAGGTTCCTGCCTCCCCGCTTTCTCGCTCTGGTGGACTCTCCACCAAGGCCTCTTACATGGGAAGCACTCTTCCTGCCGTACACCCTGCTACTGAAAAATCTCCTGCCAGGCATACTGCTGTGATATGCCGGAAGGCTGCCCCGTCCATCCCTATGAAAGGAAAGCATGCTGTCATCGCTCTTGAGGTTCGCCATGTGGTCCTTCCCTACTCCGAGCCTCTGCACCTGGAGGATCGGTACACAGAGGCAGATGTCTTGAGGTCTTCACCCCTCGCACACACTCAAAGGCTCGTGTTCTATCCACTTGAGCCACACCTCGGGGCAACCCTCATGTTGCCTTGAGCTCGCATCCAAGGCCAGGCCTTCTCGGGCAAAACCGTACATGCGCCATGCATTTTCTTTCCACAGCTTGGGGCAACGCTAGCTCTATGCGACCTCGAGCACAGAAGGGTCGACTGTTCCGTCTTCCCTCCTTGTAAACACAGCTTCACCTTGCGACCCTCACAAACACAAGCTCGTGTGTCTTGGCCTCCTCAGGGCGAACCCATTGACCGAGCGGCTAACCTTAAAGGTGCACATGAACCATCGTTGCAGATCCCTTTTGGATCCAGACTCAGGTGAAGTCACGAACCAGCTTCTTCCTTCACCACTTCCTCGACGCCAGGCAAGAACCTCGAGCCCTGGTACTCAAAGGTCTTCCCTACGATTACCATCTTGAGCCAACCCCAGGTCAACCAAACATCGGGGCCTCACAAAGGAATTCAGGGCAACAACGTTTTGTCAGACAGAGGCCTCTAGACTCCAAGACAAGAACCCAAGCTGCCCTCCATCCTTGGGCCCCACTCCACTCCCTGCTCTAGCACTTAGACGTGGCCCTCACCTGTTTGAAGAAAACAAGGCAATCCAGGTCTCAGGCTTGGTTTTGAAATGAGGTCCACAGCCGCCTCAAGACGAAGCAGAAAAGAGGCCACAGATCTTGACCAGGGAAACCTCCGAGGAAGTCGAGGTCACCACCCCTGACGACCTCTTACCTTATAATCCCTTCTTCCTTCTTCAAACTCATGAACCTGAGCAAGTCCAGGAATACTATTTGGTGATCACCACCCAAAAGTCACGGTCCTAAGCCTGTCAAGAACCGGTCCTCACAAGATCGGCATACAAAGCCCCAGTCCAATCGGAGCAAGCTGAGCCCCTCCAGACTGACTTATCCTGCATGACTCGCCAGCCTCGGCAGTCCGCTACATCACCTGACTTTGACCTCCCAAAAGAAATAGTCAGGGTCATGGTGATCAATGACCCGAATGACGCTCAGGAGGAGCAGATGAACAAGTTCGAGGAATGATGCAAGCCCTTCTCAGAAAGATTGAGTGCCTAGAGGCCTCCATTTTCCCTTCTTCATCTTATTCATCGACCGGTGAGGGCATCGCTCTTAAGTAGACTCCCCCTTCGGTCTCCCAGGACAGCGCCTCTTCTCGCAGGGTCTCCCAAACAAACATAAATGTTTTGGTGGTCCATAGCCTCAAGAACAAGGTCTCGAGCATGCAGGAAAAGCCACTCTACCAAAAGCCATATCCTTCATACATTGACCAGGTGTCGTTTCCCTCGAACTACTAAAAAGGAAAACTCCCCCTGTTCAATGGTTCCACGTCTCCTCACTAGCATACGACCCACTTCCAAGCGGCCTGCCTGAAGACAACAACTAACAGACATCTACTCAGCCAGTTGGTCGAGACTCTCAAAGGACCAACCTTCCAGTGGTATGCTCGGCTGTGGCAGAACTTGGTGCACTCTTGGCAAGAAATGGAGAAGATGTTCTACCAATGCTTCTATGAAGTCCAATGGAAAGTGGAAACCACTGAGCTCCTCACTTTTATGCAAGACCCTGGTGAGCCGGTTGACAAGTTTCTCACTCAATGGAGAGAACTAGCGACCTTTCACGCCACTCCCATGACCAAGAAGGAAGTAGTATAGACTTGCATAAGAAACATGTTAAGGCATCCCAAGATCGCCCTACATGTCGAGGCATCCAATCCACCCTCCATGTCAGAGCTCATCTCTATGGTAGTTCATATCGACAGATTGTTCAAGCACCACGGCAACCCTCATCAACAATCTTCCGACTCAAACTATCGATCCAGCAATTGTGGCAATCAAAGGCAGCGATCAGCGCATCTATCACCGTGATTGACACCAAAGGCGTGGCTCCCCAAACTCTCGACCTCTCTAAAGCACAGACTCCTCAAGCCAGCGGCAGGAAGCAGACCTACAATACGAAACATGTCGAGGCATCCATAGATCGCCCTACATGTCCAGGCATCCAATCCACCCTCCATGTCAAATCTCATCTCTAAGGCCGTTCATATCGAGGGGTTGTTCAAGCACCACGACAACCCTCGTCAGCAATCCTCCGGCTCAAACTCTTACTCCAGCAGTTGTGGCAATCAAAAGGCAGTGATCAGCGCGGTTATCACCATGATTGACACCAAAGGCGCGGCTTCCCAAACTCTCGACCACTCTAAAGCACAGACGCCTCAGACCAAGTGTTGGGTCACGAACTCAAGGAGTGCACTGGGTTCGAGGCCATAGTCACGAAGAAAGTCCAGTAAGGCCATATCGTTTGTGCGGCTCTCTCAAGACAAATCCAAGCCCTCACTCATGTTTAAGAGGAAGCCCCGCTACAAGCCCGTGATGAGCATGCACTGGACCTTTCAGTGCCCTCAACCATTCGGCCCTGGCCAGTCTACCATGGGCGAAGTAGGCTCAAATCCCTGAAACATGAGGCAGTTTACCAAGCTAGGGCCACTCACCAGCCTGACAGGGCGGTCCAAACACCCTCTCAGAGATCCCCAAAGAGACGGATAGCACCTTGGTCAACCCGCCAAAGGAATCATCTTCCTCAGCCACTAGTCAAGGAAGAACTCCTCAGGCCCCTTCCTCCACTGCTAACCTTGCAGGACTTCATCCCAGGAGTTGCTCGCCCCATTTCATCATTCAATAAAAATGTAGTGATCAGCCCTACATGTCGAGGCATCCCAAGATCTCCCTACATGTTGAGGCATCCAAGATTCCCCTACATGTCGAGGCATCCAATCCACTCTCCATGTCAGAGTTCATCTCTAAGGCAGTACATATCGAGGGATTATTCAAGCACCATGACAACTCTGGTCAGCAATCCTCCAGCTCAAACTCTCACTTCAGCAGTTGTGGCAATTAAAAGGTAGTGATCAGCGTGACTATCACCGTGATTGACACTAAAGGCACGACTCCCTAAACTCTCGACCTCTCTAAAGCACAGACACCTCAGGTCAGAGGCAAGAAGCAATCCTACAAGATGAAACATGTCGAGGCATCCCAAGATCGCCCTACATGTCGAGGCATCCAATCCACCCTCCATGTCAAAGCTCATCTCTAAGGCAGTTCATATCGAGGGGTTGTTCAAGCACCACGACAACCCTCGTCAGCAATCCTTCGGCTCAAACTCTTACTCCAGCAGTTGTGGCAATCAAATGGCAGTGATCAACACGGTTATCACCGTGATTGACACAAAAGGCGCAGCTTCCCAAACTCTCGACCACTCTAAAGCACAGACGCCTCAGGTCAGGGGCAAGAAGCAGTCATACAATGCGGTCTCCTCTCCACGAAACAGTAAGCAGAACGACTATTGGACCCAACATCAGAATAAGGTTTACCCCTTTGACATGGAGTGGACCGCTGCACTGCTCCAACTGCTGTTATAATAAGACATGATCCAGCTATTGTAGAGTCACTAGGGAATGATTCGAATGAGAAGTACTGCGCCTATCATAGGAGAGGCCCTTATCTACAAGGGCCAGATAAAGCTCAAAGAGTAGAAAAAGGCATTCGGGGCAGCTGAGGCATCTCACATTGTCACGATCAAAGAGGACAATGGGGCACACGCTATCCTTCGTGCATTTTTCTATATAATGCTCGAAGATGGGATTGCCACCCCAAACGTGACAAGGCAGCCCAAGTCCCTACCTCAAGGGACTGAGAACCTCTGATGCGTGTACCACTAGATATGTGGTCAAGACTTCAGCGAGTGCACCAATTTTCATAAACTATTGGTAGAAAAGATGCAACAGTGTCAGGAGGTTCAGGACGAACTGACAATACACCCTCAGGTCCCTCTTCTGCTTGTGCAAGAAGACCCTTTGATGCAAGCCAAGCTAAACGTTGAGCAAGACCCTCTGCAAGCCCTCTTTGAGGCAATGCTCTAGCAGGGTCTTGTCACCCCCAAGTCATCTAGACAGACTAAACGTCTTGCCCGGGGTACGAAAAAACTCAAGTGCCCCTATCACCAAGTGTGGGGTCACAAACTCAATGAGTGCACTCGGTTCGAGGCCATAGTCACGGAGAAAGTCCAATAAGGCCATTTCGTCTGTGTGGCTCTCTCAGGACACATCCAAGCCCTCACTCCTGTTCAAGAGAAAGCTCCGCTACAAGCTCCTCATGAGCATGCACTGGACCTTTTAGAGCCCTCGACCTCTCAGCCCTGGGCTGTCTACCATGGGCGAAGTAGACTCAAATCCCTAAAACGTGAGGCAGTCTACCATGCTAAGGCCACTCACCAGCCTGACAGGGCGGTCCAAATCCCCTTCAGGGATTCTGAAGGAGGCGGCGAGCACCAAGGTTAGCCCACCAAAGGAATCATCATCCTCAGCCACTAGTCAAGAGAGAAATCCTTAGGCCCCTACCTCCACTGTGGACCTTGCGGGACCTCTTCCCAGGTGCAGCTCACCTCATCTCATCATCCAATCTAGCTAACGACCATGAGTTATCAATATCTCAAGAGTCGACCAAAATGGGTGGTGACGTTAAAAGCACCCCATGGCGGTCGAAGCTAGGGCATGACCTTAAATACCCCTTGCAAACATCAAATTCTGGCGGAGACGTAAAAAACTGCCCAGAACGTTTTAACTCTTTTTCTCCGTTCCCCTCCTCTATTCCTTCTGCATGTATCGCTCAACGATGCCAAGATTTCAACACTCTAAATAAAGAGTTCGGAGGCACCAGCCTCGGCACGCCGTAGCAAGAGCGCCTCAAAGAGATGCTGGCCCAGGCCGCTGGATTTTCGACAGCCGTCGACGCCCTGTCAAGCCGAGTAGAGACCGAGTCATCCTCGACCTCCTCTTCTAAAGAAGCCTCCCACCTGGTGCAGATCTTGGAAGTATCAGTGAGCACCGGGCAAATGAAATTAAGATCTGGAAAGAAGCTACAACCCACAACTCAAAAGATCAAGATCCTCAAATTTCCTGATCCTTCACTTTCCCCAAAGCATAAACCTCAAACCTCTCCATCCTACAATGATGTCGACATTGTAGGACCCATCGACCCTCTTTCTGCTTTGGGTCATGCCTTAATCCTGAAGACGACAGACTACTTTTTCTAATGAGTTGAGGTAGTCCTCTCAGACAGGTTCTAGGGACTGTTATGGCTAACTTCGTACGACACCACATCACCTACCGATTCGGGGTCTTGGGCCGAATAACTTTTGATAATGGCTCTCAATTCAGGGGTCAGCATGTGGATCACCTAGAAGTACTCGACTATGTACTACCTTCGAGCCAACGGGTTAGCTGAGGTGCTCAACAAGACTTTGTGTGGATACTCCAGAAGTCGGTGTCGAAGGTAAAGAAGAACTGGCAAGAGAAGTTGCTTGAGGCTTTGTGAACCTATCGCAACTACCACTCACAATGCTACGAATTCCACGCCTTATTCCCTGGCCTATGGGGGTGAAGCGATCCTACCCCACAAAATTCAAATACCCTCACTCCATGTTGCTATACATCAAGGACTGACTAAGGACGAGAGGGTCGCGCTCCACTACTAAGAGCTAGATGCCCTTGATGAAAAGAGACTAGAGCCCGAACAGAACCTCGAGCTCAATCAAGGAATAATGAAGAGAGCCTTTGAGAAGTCTATCAACGTTCATTCATTCACTCGTGGGGACCTAGTCCTAACAGTCAAGAGATTGATCGTCATGCACTGGCGTCGCAAGGGAATGTTCGAGCCTAAGTGGGAGGCTCCGTTCGTAATCAAGAAGGTTACACCAAGTGGGGCCTATGTATTGACAAACTCTGATGGAGAAGAGGCAATGCTCCCTATCAACGAGCGATATTTAAAGAAGTAGTATCCCTAACATGGTAATAAAGTCCAGAGTGTGCAATAAAAAGATAGAAATGAAGATGGGAAACATCAAGCCAACTCAAAGGAAATTCATTTCTTTAATTGCATTAGAAAAAGTTGCAAAATTACAACCATAGGCCCATTGTCAGAGAAGTTACAAAGCTCTTGCATCTGAGGATAAGAGGACTGTTACAAACTAAAGCCAGTGGCATTGCTCTTGCATCTGAGGATAAGAGGACAGTTACAGGCCAAGAGAAACAACCTCCTCGTTCAAAAGAATCAAACCCACCAAAGAAATGCCTACCCCATGAAGAAGTGGCAAAACCACTTGGAGAAGTTAACCTCGGCCTAGCTAAGGAAAATGGTTACAGGCCAAACGAAAAAGCCAACCACTTTCGAGTCAGCCTCAATTCATTTGACGACTATGTTAAACATAAAAGGTAGACTTTTTTAGCACAGAACTGGCCTATGATGGAAAGCATACCCTGTGCATTGTGAGAAGCCCTTCCACACAACAACAGAGACTTCACGGTTGTGCTAGAGGACATGGCTTCCAACACACCATGGTGGCAAGGCCTCTCCGTTTGCCATCACCCTTGACCCCGACAATACATCGTCGTCCGAGGTCAACATTGTGCGAAACATAATGTCATGTCCTACCATCACCATGGGTAGGCTAATGCCATGTGGGACTATCGCCACGAGCCTTATGCCCCCAAGCGTGGCTATCGCTGTGTATGACCCGAGGTTGTGCCAAGGCGGCGCTGCATGTGACTTAATGGCATGCGTGACTTTGAATTATCCCCCTTCCCAGTGTTCCCCATTTTTGGGAAGCATTGACGCCTCTTCAGTTCCCCTAATAATCACCCCTCATTGACGACCTACCTCCCTGCGACTTTTCGCCTTCCCCGCAATCCTTTGGGTTTTATCGGGAATTCACTCCTGCTCATCGGGACAATCCTTCCTCCCTTCTGCTCATTGCTGAAGTTGGTAAAAACCACCGCAAATCCTCGAAAGCTTCCTTGCGACCCTACGGATTGCCCTTCTCCCTAGTTTCCCACTTCAGCAGTTCACCAAAGCTCATCGAAATTCTGCTAACTTTTCGATGAACTCAATGCAGCCCCGTCTCCTTCTCCTCCAACAACCAGAGAGCTGACAAAGCCCTCTAAACTCTCTGTGACCTCCCTTTCAGCAGCAGAACGACCGTAGGATTACTAAACCTCCGGCAGGGCACCTCTGTAAATCTTACTAAGACCCGAGAAGCCATATTCCTTACTCAGAAAGCCTCGGCACTTTCGAAAAAGGTTCGTAATCACGCTGTCCTACCTCTTGAAGCTCACTAGAAAAATCCCTAAAGTCCTGTCCCTGCAAGTTTTGATTAAGAAATGCTTGCCAGAAAACCCTCACTAGAAAGCTTTGGCTCTCTCTCTCTCTAAAATGCTTTCTACTATTTCAAGCTTAAGTAAAATAGTAAAATGGGGTTCTCCCCTTTTTATACTCCACATTCCAAGGACTGCCCCCTACAAACTCAGAATGACATTCCAGTCCCCAACTCTTGATGGCGATAAGACCTGGCAAGGGTGGGCCAAGCTCGAGACCCAAAGCATCATCACTGCTAGCCTCGTCGTGACTTACGTCGCGTGCCTCATCAGAAGGTTAGTGTCGCACTCCCCATGTCGCACTCCCCATCAAGACTTTTACCAAGCGCCTCGGCCAGAGACTATCGCTGCGCATCTCTCCAGAGATTATCATCTCACGTCTCGTCCAGGGATCATTACCGAGCACATCTCATCGTCATCGTCGCACGGAACGTCGGGGCTTATTGACCCGTGCTTCACCAAGGGACCTAACGCATCACCTAGGCTTACTAATGCATTTTCCACTCCACACTTGGTGCCCCTCTCATACCTTTGCACTCCACTCAGATCCATCTTCCCTCATCTTAAAGAACTTCATTCCTTGCATCACAATCTCACTCCTCGAGGAGCCCAGTCTCTGGTGAGGGCTCTATTCCCCCACGGAGTAATATCCCCTCACCCCTACCACCATGGTCCGTGTTGCAAGACCTAAAACTACACAGCCATGGTTTGCATTGCATGACCTTAAACTACACAGCTATGGTCTGTGCTGCATGACCTTAAACTGCATAACCATGGTCCGTGCTGCATGACCTTAAGCTGTACAACCATGGTCCACATTGCATGGCCTTAAACTGCATAGCCATGGTCCACATTTCATAACCTTAAACTACACAGCCTTGGTCCTCATTGCATGACCCTAAACTGCACAGCCATAATCCTTGCCACATGAGTCAAACCTGTACGACCATGGTCCGAACTATATGACCTTAAACTATAACAGAGGTCTAATTACAAAACCTCACACTGCAATGTCCTTGTCACATGACTTTAAACTTACAACCACAGTCTGTGCTGCATGACCTTAAACTGCACTGCCCCGGTCCTTGCTGCATGACTCTCAACTATACAGCCATAGTCCTCATCACATGACTCAAGACTGTACGACCATGGTCCGAACTATATGACCTTAAATTATAACGGAGGTCTAGTTGCACAACCTCAAACTGTAAAGTCCTTGTCACATGACTTTAAACTTACGACTATGGTCCTGCTGTGTAACCTTAAACCGTAACACACGTCTTGGCCGCATAACAATAAAAGGCTTAACACCATGGTCCAAACTATATGACCCTAAACTGTAGCAGAGGTCTAGTTGCACGACCACAAACTGCATGACCCTAGCTATATGACTTTAAATTGCATAGCCATGGTCAGAACTAGAAGACCTTAAAACTGTAACGCGTGAAAGTCCATATGCATAACTCCAACTAGACCCCCAGTGGAGTTAGATATATGCAAGGGTCGTACTCACCTCGTCATCTTCAAAGAATTAAGGCCATTCTTACCCCTTCAACCCATGGTGAGGTTCATTTGTGCACTGGCCCATCAGAGTTCCATGCACCCCGATATTGATAGTCCTTGTGGAGTCACACAGGCCCTCCTAATCCCTAGTGAAGCCTCGCCCATTTACTACTCCTCTTAGGGTCACCAACTTCCTCTACATCTCTTCAAATATGTATACCCCTAACTATCTCTATCCCTTGGGAGTCAGATTACTATCCACATACCTAGCTCCCATGCAGCCCTACCGACATGGCGATTCATACTGGTCCATGCTGCATGTCCCTAAACTGCATAGCCATGGTAAAAAATAGATGACCTTAAACTATGGCGGAGGTCTAGTTGCATGACCTTAAACTGCATAGTCTTGGTTGCATGATCTAAAGCTGCATAACCATGGTCCAAGCTATATGACCTTAAACCATAGTGCGCATCCTAGCTGCTTGACATTAAACTTCTTTGCCCAGGTCTAGGAGACGCGACCTTAAAACATGCCCCCGTTAGCCGCACACCCCTTTCACATGTATTTTCTTGCATGCTTTCCTTAACCGACCCATTTGTGTGCGCTTACCCTCTTCTTCGCCGCAGTGAGCCTACATTGGCGATCATGCCCTTTACATACATCCGCACGCACGTCTTCCCTAGCCGGCCCATTCATTTGAGCGGGACACCTTCACCATCTTTCATCATCCCCCAGTGAGTCTTACCCATGCTCACCAAACCTCAAGCCATCTTTGCACCCATATTCGTTGTCAGCTAGTGGGTCACCAGCTTTCACCTACCATCCAATCAACTCTCCACATGAAACTTCATGTCATCCTCCCAAGTGAGTCAAAGTCATCACCAGACTCACTATGTGGCCTCTATAGACTTCCATTCCTTATTGCTATGGTCCACTACATGACCCCTAAACTATAGTACCCGTCTTGGCTGCATGACATTAAAAGGCTTCGCACAGGTCTCGAAGGCACGACCCTAAAACACGCCTTCTACAAAAAAACGGGCATGGTGTACTCCTAGGTAAGGGAATGCCATGAATTAAAAATGACAGATGAACATGGTCACGAAATCAGGAGTAAGAGAGTTTCGTGGAAAGAAAAATCTAGGTACGGTAAAAACCCCAAAAGGGCACCGTGAGTAAAAACGAATAAAAAGAGTGGAAATGACCACAGACCATGGGTAAAAGATCCCAGAAATAACAGAAGTTGGTGAAAACCATCTTCATGGCACCACTTCTCCTGTTCAAGTGAAAACCCATGAAAGGGCGCTTGGACCGACAAAGCAGATTGATGCACTTCCACAGCGTCAGCCAACTCCCCAGTTTCATGGTTCATCAGGGAGTGAGAGCCTCACAAGAACTCCTCGGTTTCATGGCTCATTAGGGAGTGAGATCCTCATAAGATCTCCCTGGTTTCATGGCTCATCAGGGAGTGAGAGCCTCATAAGATCTCCTCGATTTCATTGCTCATTAGGGAGTGAGAGCCATGTAAGGTCTCCTCGGTTTCTTGGCTCATTAAGGAGTGAGAGCCTCGTAAGAGCTCCCCGGTTTCATGGTTCATTAGGGAGTGAGAGCCTCATAAGATCTCCCCGGTTTTATGGCTCATCAGGAAGTGAGAGCCGCATCAGATATCCCCAGTTCAACAACAACAAGATTCCTTGAGGGTGAGGACGATGACCGAAAGATTCCTCCAAAAATTCTAAGAGCCATCACGAAGGCAAGAAACTGACAAACCAAGAGTCTAACCTGCCACAGGCTTTAAGATAGTCTTCGCAACACGCCCTAGCCTGCATGAGACCAGACTTTCAGGTTGTGTCAAAAGCCCCCGACCAGACGCCACTAAACGGATGCTACAGGTGATACCTTGAACATCAAAAGTAAACCTGGTGTAGAAACAAACAATGCCAAACAAAGGTTCGTAGAATTTGGCCTTAAAAAAAGGCCTGGTTGTATACGAGGAGGTCGTGACAAAGGCCTCATGCTCCAGAACCACAGACACTTTCTTGAAGGTGCGGACTCTGCAAATCCCTCAAACTTCCAAAATAATTGCACTTCTTGATTCTCTCGAAGCACAACATTCGGCGGGGCATGCTGCTTGAAGGTATTGTTCATCAACATGGGGCTCGCACTCAATAAAGGCCTAGTAAGTAGTGGAAATTCTGTCAGTCTCTGAACAGCCCCAGAACTTGCCAAGATCTTCATGAGAACACTAATGAGTCTCTTGTCAAGTTTCATCACATTTCGACATGTTTAAGGTAGTGCAAGCTGAGAAACAATTCCGATAGAATCTAGCACCCTGAAACAGACCCCTATAACAAGAGCTACATATTCAGCATCTCAAATTGCTATGAACCACCACCATTGGATCCGACATAGATGAAAACCCCCAAGGGTCAATTTTCAACTCAAATGGACATTCTAGGAAGAAGTTATATGTGAAAGAGTGAATCAGGAGAAGTTGCACGCTATTCCCGTGCGGCCACCCTGCAACACTACACCATTGAAGGGATAGTCAGGACCAGTGACTTTCGATGCTCATATCTCACTTGTCCTAAGTCAGATCGCACTCAAATTTGGTGAGCATGTTTTTCTAGTCAATACGAGCGATTCAATATGTGGCACGCCCCATGACGATGCCCAAGCGAGAAGAAAAGATAGAGAGAATTTGTTGATCCGTGAAGAAAAGTGCAGGAAATTTAGAAACTTCAAGCCTCGCTTGAGTGGCCCAATCACGCCGCTCGCTAGCCCGATCGACGAGAGATCAATTCCATTGCAGCCGTAAGGTATCGATCCATCTCTGACTTGAACCCCGTACATGATTAGAGGTCAAATTCTGCACATGAAGCCGGTGAATAGACAACAAATTCCATCCCCGAAATCCTTGATTCTGACCAAAATTTCAAACTCGCAAAATCTTCGTTCGACCAAGGAATCGAGCTACGTTTGGTGCCCCATGATCGTAGTGGTATTCTCAATGTGATTCAGTGAAGAAAAATAAGAAAAAATTGAGGAACGAACACAAAAATATCCAAATTGTCATTATCTACTCAAATTTCAAGTCACATGATCATGCACCAAAAACACGATCCATGGCTCGAAGTTAGTATCAAATCGATCGCCATGTCGAGCCCTACAAGAAAACAATTATCTTACGATCAACCAGGCATAAGAAGGACCCCGAATCAGTAATGCAAGATAACACAAGTACTAGGTCAACATAGGGACTGTTCTGGAAATCCACTACTTGTTAGGAAGGGGCAAATCTGCCATTTTGCACCCTATTTTCTGCTTTCTTTTAATTCAATTAAATCTTAATTTTCAGATATTAGGGTTAATTTTGATCATCCACTCATGTTTGGGGCATACTTCTATATATACATACCATCATTATATGCAGAAAAAAAGCAGAGGCAGAGGCATACACGCACAAGTTAGAGTTTTTACTTAATACGAGTTTCTCTTTCTTACCAATGTGGTGTCAAGTTTGATTGAGAGACTGAGGTGAGAGAAATGTTTTGACCAGTACCCCTAGGGTTGAGGTTAACCTTCTCTCTTCTTTTTGTCTTTTACTCTTCTCTCTCTCTCTTCTCCACTCTCTAGTCCCCTCTCTTCTCCCCCTTCTTCGTCTGAGTTCCTTGCAGAGGTCATGCACGGTAGTGGATGTGTCGTGCATGCCTCTTCCTTGGTCTCACAGGTTGTGCATGGTGATGGTAGCATCATGCATGAGTCCTCCTCCCCTTCTATTCGTTAGTCTCTTTCTTCTAGTGAAGTCTGTAAACGGTGTTACCTATTGTTACCCACAGACATAGCTATGACCTCTCGATAAAGAACCCAGACGGTGAAGCTTGTTGCTGCCTGCAAGGGTCTTCCTTTATAGCACGTCTCCGTTGCCTACTAGAGGATCTAGAGACACTCATCACCTTTCGGGATCTTCCCCCGCACGACCAATGCCCATCGCCATTCTCCCTTCATCCCGTGCTTATTGTCGTGCGACCTAGGAGAAGTTATCACCATGTGCCTTGTCAAGAGTTGGCGCCATCCACAAAGGAAGTGCCGTCTCCTTGTACGATGCCTACTGAAGTTTGAAGTTCCTCTTTTCTTTGCTGTGTCATTCTTTCCTCTTCACCTCTTTCTCCTCTAACTTGATTGTGGGTTGATCTAGCCTAACACCAACATGTCGACCTCAATTTCAAGTAGTATTTCCACTGTGTTGGTTCTGAGAACCATGCCCAACTTGCTACCACTCCAAGTCGGTAATTTCTAATTGTCATGCTAGTCTCACCCACACGTCAAGCTCGCTTCTTGTTTCCATCTTTCAATGAACCTTGCACTTCATCGCCTTCTCATGTGAACGTGCATTGCCCTAAGACAAGGGTTAGTCCCTTCGACCTACTTGTCTTACAAATTAACCATAAAAGTGTCATGCAGAAAAACCAGAGGATTACAAGCCAAGGGAGGTGATTTCGAACCAGCTCAAGCACCTGGGGGGCTTTCTTTGTGATCTAAGACGGCGCCCACATGAGCTAGCCCGAGTAAGTCTCGAACCCACCTAATATTCCTCTCTCATTCATTGATATATCTTCCCTTGCCCTCGAGTAAGGTTCCAAGAGAGCGATCTCAAATCCGGGGTTCACCAGAAACCTGAGACACGTGCCGTCAGATCACCTAGATCCGGAGGGCGAGATCGAGGCACCTAACCAGTCTTGCTTTAGCTTCTCCATGTGCAAGGACATGCTGATCAGGCTTACACGGCTTGGGAGCTAGCTTCACTTGGAGAACCTCTTCCTTTATCATAAATCTATTTTAGTTTTGCCCTCGATAAAATTGCCATGATTGGGAAGTTGAAGGTTTTTCTGGATCAGAAGGCTCAGGCTGCGCATTCCCGGAGGAGGTATGTGTTTAAACGACCTCGGGTGAAAACGGTCTGACATGATCATCTGGGATAGGGGTGGTGAAGTGCCTCTCTTGTACCTTCTCCTTCATTATGGCTTGAATGGTGAAGCACTCATCTAGACCGTGACCTAATATCTGGGTGATACAGGGACCATAGTTTTTTGGCCCCTCGAGGGAGGTATTTGGGCTGTACAAATGGCTTTGTTGTGATGACACCAACTTGGAGCATCATGCAGTACAACACCTGGAGAAGATCTGGTGGAAGATTCTCCAGATGATATTCTTATTCATCTTCTTCCTGTACTATCACCACGTGAGCCGCTTTAGTCATCTCGAATGCCTCTTGACTCTGTCACGTTATACCTACCTTTTTTGGATCAATGCTTCAATATGATCTTTGAGGGTAAAGCAGTCTTGGACAAGGTGTCCCAATATCCTGTGGTACGAGCAGTAGTTGATGTTGGTGATGAGACCATCTTCTTCTGGCTTCTTCGACTCCGGTAAGATGATCATATGTTGTTCTAGCAGCAGTTGGAGTAGGCCTAGGACCCACTCCTTATTGAAGCTATAGACTCTGGTCCTCTTCTCTGCTCAGTAATCCTTTCCATAGAGGTTCGGAGGTGGAGGCACGCTATTGTAAGTCTGGGGTTGCTACTAACCCGCTTGAGATGTAGCTTGAGCATTTGTTGGGTTCACCCCTTTGGGGAAGTTTAGAGTTTGAGGGGAGGCCTTCTTGGGGTCTGATATAGTGATGGTGGCACTGACCACCCCTTTCTGTTGATTGCCCTGGGCAATGAATCTAGCATTACCTGAGCTAGGATTGTTTCCCTCGTTCGATGTCTACAACAGGGGTCTACCATGGTGCTTGAAGAGGATCTCTATACGGATTGTTTTAGAGATTAGATCTGATATGGAAGTTGGATTCGAAGCCCTAACATGGAACAAAATCTCTTGCCACATGTTGCGTATACAGGATTGGACTGCATCGACTTCAGGCATGGGATTAGCTTAGTGTGCAGCCAGATTTCCCTACCTTGCTATGAACTGATCGACGGGTTCATCTGGGTCCTGGGTCATCGTGAGAAGCTCGATAGCCTAAACTTCTCTTTCAACCTCATAAAAGCACTTGTAGAACAAGTTCTCCATTTCTTCCCAGGTTTGGACTGAGTATGGGGGGAGGCGAGCATACCACTTGAATACTGGTCCGTAAGAGTCTCGAAAAACTGACAGAGAAGAAGCCTTGCATCAGCTGTCGTTTCTTGACATGCCGAATAGAAATGGGCGATGTGCTAATGAGGGGAGCTGATGCCTTTGAAAAGTGGGAGTTTCCCCTTTTGGTAATTAGGAGGAAATGGGAGCAGAACAATATAGGAATGATGGGGCTTCTGATAGAGGGTCCAGCCTTGTATGCCTAAAATATGCCTTCCTCGTAAACTATAGGAGACCATAGCGCTAATGTCAGCTTGAGAGACCTGAAAATGGGGGGAATGGTCATGTGAAGGAGGTGGCTGCGACAGGACTGGCTCAGCTGGATTAGGAGAATTGGCCCTCTGGTGGATGAATTCCCAGAGGTTCCATGAGTTTGATCTTGTCCATCATTCTGTGCATAGGTCCTCAAACTGGTTAATTTGATCCTCCTGGTCATCATTAGGGTTGTCGAGGACCATTACACTGACCCTCTCCTCAGGGAGATCTGTCTCTTACGTGGTCAGCGTCTTATGTGCCTTCCGAAGTGGCTGTGGTAGGTCAGTCAGTAGGGGTTCGACATGCCCCAACTGTGCTCGAGCCTTATACGCTGATCATGTCAAGATCGGTTTGCGATGGTCTTGGGACCTCGGGGGCTGTATAGTTGAGTCGTCTCCTGTGACGCTAATGACCATGAAAGATCTTGATCCTTCTACCTTAGGTCCTTCTCCAGGCTGTAAGGGGTGGGCGGGATTTTCTGCTAGAAGGTCAGTAAGCTAGCTTGCCCCAAGCTTATTGGGTTCTTCCCTTGGCTCTATTCGTATGCCCCGGTCATGTTTGGCTCTTAGGCTCTGGTGTACCTCCTTCTAGAACTGAGATCGTGAATGGTCTTTTGTCAGTGAGCACAACAAGGCCATGTCTATCCGGTGTGGCAAGGGATGTGGGCCAGAGATAGGGTCTTGTTCTGGCTTCCATCTTGGCTTGGGGAGTAACGGGGGATGGAATACCACATTCCTTAAGAGAGTCTTATCCCTTGCTCTCTTATGAGCTCTTAAGGTTGGGCCGTCACGAGAGGGTATCGCAGGGGGGTACTCTTTGGAAAGGTCTTGGAGTACCAAGTCTTGAGCTGTTTGATCGGTGGAGAAGGGATGAATAGGGGAGGAGACGGCTGCCAGTGACTTTTTGGTCGGGGGCTTGATGTAGTATGTGGTGATGGCGGATGTGCACCCTTTGAAGAAGGGTTCCGAGCAACATGAGGGTTAGCCCAAAGTCGTGGGTCGGGCCATGTAGTGTCCCTTTTGAACACACGGCGATGCCTATTACTACGCGTGTCTTCTCTTTTCTCTCTCCTATCATGGATGGTGAAACATCATCGCCGTCCATGTTTTATTTCAATTCTATTATGGACGGTGAAACCTCATTACGATCCCTGTTTTCTTATCCTTTCTTTCTCCTGTCATTGACGGCGGAACCCCATCGCCGTCCATGTTTTCACTCTCTTGTCTCTTTCCATCTGTCATAGATGGCAGAGCCCCATCGTCGTCCATGTTTTCTTCTCCTTTTCCCCTCCTCTATTATGGACGGTAGAACCTCATAGCTATTCATGTTTTCTTCTCCTTTCTCTCTCCTCCATCAAGGACGGTGGAACCCCATTGTCGTCCATATCTTCTTCTCTTTTCTCTCTCCTTCATCATGGATGATGAAATCCCATCACTGTCCATGATTTCTTCTCTCCTCTCACTCTCTGTCATGGACGAAGGAACCTCATCGCCGTCTATGCTCCTGTCTTTTCTCTCTCTCTCCTATCATGGACGATGAAACCACGTCGTCATCCATACTTCCCTCCCTTTCTTTCTCCCCTATTATGGACAGCAGAACTCCATCGCTGTTCATGTTTCCCTACCCTCGTCTCTCTCTTTCTCTCTTCCTTCTTTCTCGCTTCCTTCTTTCTTCTCTCTCCTTTCTCTTCCCTCACTTCTCTTCTTTTCTTCTTTCCTCTCTCTTTTCCTCTCTTCTATCCTCTTATTTTCTTCTCTCTTCTCCGCTCTTCTATTCCCTTCTTCTCTTCTTCTTCTCTTTCTTATGACTTCTCTCTCACTCTCTTATTTTTGTCTCTCTTTTCTCTTATCTTCTTCTCTTTCTTCTTCTTTCTCTTTCTTTCTTTTGTCATATCTATCCTTCATTTCTCTTCTCTTTTCTTCTCCTTCTCTCTTTCCCCTCGTTTGACCTAGGGAGGCTAAGTTAAGCACTGCCATGGTAGCGTTGTCGTCGAGTAGTATTGCCTTCGTGCTAGTCTTAGTTGCCATACCCATCTTGTTGCCATGATAGGCTAACCATCTACCTGGCTGGTCGATGTTGGTTTGTTGTCTTGTCGGTCTGAGTTACCGTGCCCGTCTTACAACCACACCTGGTCAATCACTTGCTGGTCTAATTACTATGTTAGTATAGCCACTTGGTCAAATTCTTCTCTTCCCCTTTCCTCTTCTCTATCTCTTTCTTCTCCTTTCATCACCCCAATCTATATTCGCTTTTTTTTTTCTTCTTCTTTTTGATGTGCACGCTTGAGTGCATTCGCCAAGAGACAAGGTGGGGTCCCTTGGCTCACTTGTCTTGTAAAATTAATCGTGCATGGTGATTGTAGAAACAAGAGAGTATAGGTCAATGAGAGGAGATTCTAAACCAGTTGTAGGACTGGGGGGCTTTTCGATGTGATCTAAGAGGTTGCCCACGCCAGTTAGCCTGAGTGAGTCACAAACCCAGGTGAGGTGTGTCTCGCCTCACATTAAATATCCTCTCTCATCGGTTGGTATACACGCCCTTTTATTCTAACAAGGTTTTCAAGAGAGCGGTCTCAAGTTTCGGGTTCCCCTCCAACTTGAGACACCTGCCACTAGGACTTCTCGGCCCGGAGGGTGAGATCAAGGCACCTAACCAGCTTGGCGACTCCACTGTGGACTTAATACCCCTTCATCGAGTCGTCCTTGTTTGGCTAGTCTCTCCATTTTTTTTTATTTTTCTGCACACACATGGCTTCTGCGTTTCTTAACCTATTTATCTAAATTGGGGATTTTCTCATCCCCACATTCTTGAGGTCCCATCGGAAACAAGTTCTTCAAACTTCGTTCCCAACTTTCCTTCTGAGAAAAGACCCAGTGTCTAGATCTCAAGTCTTAATGTAGATAGGTGTGAGAAGGGACTTAAAGGTCCCTAACTTCCCATCTCTTAACTTTGTTGGAACCTCCACCAAAGCACTCTACGTTAGCACTACGTGTGCTGCCACTCACAGCATGGACCCTGTCACCAGCAAGTCGCTTGCTGGTCATATTGCTAAGGCTACCTAGTTCCTTTATGCAAAAGGCAAGGAAGTTGTCGTTGCTCTTGTTGGTCACCGCAAGGCTACCCCCCACATTTTTCCACCACCTCGGTTCTCTATGCTTAGGGGCTCAACACATTGAGACAGACACCCTGGGGTCTCCACCTCTGGCACAAACCCAAAGGCTCGTGGATCATCTACTCGCATCACACCTAGGGGAAACCCTTGTGTTACCTCGAGTAAGTGTCTAGGATCAGGTCTACTTGGGCTGAAACCTATACATGTGCACGTGCATCCCACCACTTAGGGCAACGCCGTTGCTACGCCATCCTGAGCACAAAGAAGACGACCACATCATCCTCTTCTAAGTACACACTAATGCACCCTATAAGAGACGGTCTCCCAACTGTTTCCTTACAGACACCTTCTCGTAGCTCTCGGCCTCCTAAGGCCAGACAACTTGTTCAAGCTTGGGCTGACCCGCAAGTCACTTGTGATCCCTCTTCAAGGGGTGCACACGTGCCACCTTCATATACTGTTCCTCGCTCTCGACTCAGGCGCCATCATGAGTCGATCCTTCCCCTTTTGCCCCTTCTTTTTCGAGCAAGCATCTCCAGTCTTGGTACTTGAATACTTTCCCCAAGATTACCATCTTGAGCTAGCCTTATCAGCTCGACCATGTCTCTGAAGCCCATAAGAAAGCTCGAGGCAAACACCTGATTAAAGATCAAGTCCTTCGTCCTCCTCGACCCAGGTTGACCCCAATACCTGGTCCGCACCCATTGCTTCACCTAATGGAGACAACTCTCTCTTAAGCAAGAAGAGTCGACCAGCAGTAACCCTAATCGCAGTTCTGGCACGAGGTCCATCAAAGCCTCAAAGCTAAGAGCGATAGGGGTTTGCAAATTTTGACTAGGGAAGCAACTAAGATGGTCGGGGCAACCTCTCCCGGGGACCCTCTTCACCAAATCCCCTTCTACCCTCTTCGAATCTTGCAATAATGTTCAGCGTCATAGGAGATGACTCGACCACCCAGCAGCCACGGTCCCAAGACCGTCGAGAACTGATGCTCACGGGGTCGGCATGTCCAGTTGTGGCATGTCGAGCCCTTGCTGACTGATCTGCTGTGCGTGACTTGCCAAATTCGGAAGCCTTCAACCGCAACTAAGGCTGACTGCCCTGAGGAAATCGTTAGCGTTATGGTGTTGATAGAACCTAACGAGTCCCAAGAGGAATGCATGGATACGTTCGAGCAGATCGTGCGAGTGATGTTGGAGAAGATTGATCACATGAAAAGCACACGGTCGCCAGTAAATATTGGTTAGATGCATCAATCTCGCCCTCCAGATCCTTTGGGGATTCGGTGGCAAGCGTCGCGGGTTTTGAGGCGTTTTTGAGATCGCTTTCTCAGGTACCTCATTTGAGAACGGGGGCAGGTGTTACCAACCAGTGAGAGAGGAATTTATGATGATTTTGGCAGTTACTCGGGCTGGCTCGTGTGGGTGCCCTCTTAGATCATGAACAAAGCCCCTTAGTAATAAAACTGATTTAGAATCTCCTCCCTTGGCTTGTATTCTTCTAATTTCCGCAATCACACCCAGATATGGCAAAGGTTATAAGACAGGTGGGTCAGGCCTCACCCTTTTCCTCTTTGATGAATGTACACAAGCATTCGCATTCAAAAAGAAGAAAAGAAGAAAGACGAGAGAGAGAAGAATTTGACTGAGCGAGAGGATCAAAGCGGTGACTAAGCTGGTGAATAATTGGCCTGACGTGGTAGCAAAACGGGCTCGGTAACTAAGACTGGCTCATAAGATTATTACTAAACATCATTATGAATACTAACTAGCTGGGCACGGTGGTCAGTCTATCGTGGCAATACAGTGGGCCAAGTACTCCTAACGAAACAACATTACGGCTAGACGACATGCTAACATGAAAGGCTAACCTCAATCCCTCTTAGTCGAATGAAAGAGTAGCAGAATGATGGTTATGAGGAAAGAATAAGAAATGAAATAAGAGAAGAAGGGAACAAAAGAAAAGAGGGAGAAGAAAGGAAGAGAAGAGTATGAAAGGTTAAAGAATAAAAGAGAGAGATGGAAGAAAGATGTGGTCAGCGTTAGGCATTGCTAACTATGTTTAGAAGGAAGAGAGAGAAAACACAGTTGGTGCTAGGCTTCACCGACTGTATTATAGAGAGGAAAAGAGAGAGAAGACACAGTTGACGTTAGGTTTTGTCGACTGTGTTATACAAAGGAGAAAAGAGAGAAGACACAGTCGGCGCTAGGCTTTGCCGATTGTGTTATACTGAGGAGAAGAGAAAGCAGACGCAATGGACGTTAGATTTCACCGATTGTGTCTGAAGAAGATAGAGAACATGCAGTCGACACTAAGCTTCACCAATTGTATCAAAAGAAGAGAGAAAAGATGCAGTTGGCACTAGGCTTCACCGACTGTGTAAGAAGAAGAGAGAGAAGATGTAGCCATGCTAGAATTCATCGGCTGTGTCAAAAGAAGAGAGAGAAGATGCACTTGGTGTTAAACTTCACTGACTTTGTCAAAAGAGGAGGGAGAAGATATAGTCGGCACATGGATTCACTAATTGTTTTAGAAGAAGAGAGAGAAGATGCACTGATGCTAAGTTTCACCAGCTGTGTCAAAAGAAGAGAGGGCAAATGTAGTCGGTGTTAGGCTTCACCGACTGTGCCAGAAGAAGAGAGAGAAGATGCAGTCGATGCTAAGCTTCATCAATTATGTCAAAAGAAGAGAGAGAATATGCAGTTCGGGCTAGGCTTTGCCGACTGCAACAGAAGAGAATGAGAAAGACAAATGTAGCCAACACTAGGCTTCACCGACTGCAACAGATGAAAAAGAGAGAGAAAAATGCAGTCAACCCAAGGCTTCACCCAATGCAATAGAAGAGGAGAGAGAAATTTAGTCGGTGTTATGCTTCACAGACTGCAACAGAAGAGGAGAGAGAGAAATCCAGTCGGTGTTAGGCTCCACCGATAGCATTAGACAAAGATTGGAGGGAGATAGGGTGAGAAGGAGAGAGAGAATGGGATATTGACGAGAAGAAGAAAGAGAAAGAGATAAAGATGAGAAAGAGAGGAGGAGTGAGAAAGTTACCTGCGCTACCCACATCCTCAAGCAAAATTCATAATTTTATTGATTGATTCAAGAAGAATGAATTCATTTTTTGTACAATGAGGCATTGCTTGTCTATATAGAATTGGGCTAAAAAATGGGTGTACACCAAAAAACTACCTAGAATTGAAGATAATTAAAATTTAATTGAATTTAAAGAAATCATAAAAATTGGTGTAAAAGGACTATTTTACCCCTACCTAACAATGAGTGGAGTTCAAGAACAGTCCCTGCTGCTGTCTGAGAACTTACGCAATCTTTCGTGGTTGACCCGAAATTGCTCTGATGCCCATTTGATCGAAAGATTATTTCTTTTCTTGTAGGGCTCAGCATGGCGATCATTTTGATACTAATTTCGAGCCATGAATCATGTTTTTGGCCCATGGTCGTGAGACTTGAATTTTAGAAGAATCTTGAAAACTTCGAATCGATTATATGCTCATTCCTTGATGTTTCTTTGTGACATATTCATTGAATCACACTGAGCATTCCGTCACGATTAAGTTACAAAAAACGTAGCTTGATTTCGTGTCCATATGAAGATTTGGTCATCTTGAGTTTTTGACCTGCATCTTAAAATTTGGCGGCCAGAATTTACAATAGCTTTGATGCCTTCGTGTGTGAAATCCAACCGTTCAACATATGCGAGGTTTGAACCTGAGATAGCCTTGGACCTCACGCACATAATGCAATTAGTTTTGTGCCGATCGGGTATGCGAGCATCGTGATCTGGCTGCTCGAACGAGGCGTGCTGCTGCTAAATTTTCTTCAACTTCCTTCATGGATCAAAAAATTTCTTAGTGTTTATCATTGCTCGGGCATCGTCACGGGGCGTACGACATATCAAATTGCTCATCTTGATGAGATGAACATGTTGACCAAATTTAGGGGCGGTCGGACTTGGAACGAGTGAGATATAAGCCCCAAAAGTGACTGCTTGTGGCCGTAAAAATGACCACCTTTAATGGTGTTTTAGTGCAAGGTGGCCATACGGGGATAGTGTGCAGCCTACCCCTTTTCGGTATTTAACCTATAAGTTTATTTGGGAGCGCCCCGATTATGCCAAGACGTGATCCATAGTGGTTTTCAATGGTTTCAAATCTAACAGAAGTGGTCCCACTGCTGCTTAACACATTCAAAGTATGGATCTAGTTACACGGTCCATTTTAGGATGCTGAAGACCGATTTCACTAAAATTGTTTCTTTGTGTTCACTGCCTTTGACATATCTGATCACGATAAAACTTGGCAGGTGGTCTTTTGAAGTGTTGATGGAGATCTTGACCAATTTTGGGGTAATTCTGAGACTGTCAGGAATTTCCACTGTTTCGTAGGCTTTATTGACCTACTTCCTATCTGGGACCAAGGTGTTGAAAAATACGTTCAAACGGATTGGCCAACCAATTATTATGCTTCAAGAGAAGTGAGAAGGATAATCATTCGAAAAATTTGCTTTGGCTTTTACCTTTTTCCTTTCCAACCACAGGACCACATGAACACCAAGGAGATTCACGTAATGGTGTAACTAGGATGCTCAGACGTAGGGATGCATTGTTTGAGGGTCTGTCCGTGGAGACTTTTAGGGGAAGAAGAGAATTTTTTTGAGGGATTTTATCGAAGTCCTCACCCTCGTGCCGACTGTTTGTGATTTTAAAGCTAATGCTTTTGTACGAACCTCGTCAGTCAGAATCAGGCCCATCTTGCAATTGAGTGCCATGTCAAAGGGCATTGTTCCCATTTGGTCTGGGTTCATTTGTTTGCTTTTGGTCGGTGTTGTTTACTATTACACCAGATTTGCTTTTGATGATCACAGTACCACTATAGGTCTCGTATAACGATTCCAATTGGGGGTAGGTTTATTAGCTGATCCTGAAGGTTTGGGCCTACCGGCTAAGCAAGCTGAAGTCTCTTGCAGGTTTTGCATTAGCTTTGTCAGTTTCTTGCCTTTGTAGTGTTTATTTCTAGAGTGTGTTTAGGGTTGTACAGAATGGACCGAGACTGTACAGTTTAAGGTCATGCAGCTCGAAGCGAGCCTATGCAGTTTCGGGTCATTCTGGCTGGACCAAGGCTGTGCAATTTAGGGTCGTGCAGTACGGACAAAGGCTATGCAACCATGTAAGTGGAGCTCCATGGGGAATAGGTCTGTTGATGGAAATCTGACTCCCTGGGGATAAAATGGTTAAGGCCATACACAAGTAGAAGTCTCAGATGAAGATGGTGGCCTGATGAAGGATGGTCGAATGAAGCAGACTTCACTAGGGCATAGGGAGAAAAGCGTGGCTCCCTGGGGTGAAAGATGAGACTCTATGAAGAATTGGCTTATGACCGGTAACCCAACTCCCAGGGGATAAGATAGCTTGGTGTGAAACAGACCCACTGGGAATTGAAGTGGTAAGAATGACCCTAATTCCACTGGGAATAATGGGTTGGAGTATGTATGAGGGATAGTGGCCTGTTCCTAACTCCATTAGGGATGATTGGTCATGACTTGGGTACAACAGTTTGGGTACAACTCCACTAAGGATAATAGAACACACAAAGCTTCAGCTAGAAATAGGCGACAATAGTTGGCTTGAAATACAGCCAGCACCAGGTGTACTAATCATTGTTTCTTGTGAGTGTTCAAACGACACTGAGTTCTCAAAAACACAACCGGCACTCGGTTTTTAAAGCTCAAGTAACGTTGTGAACGAGCCGTGACATCGTTTGAACACAACCAGTGCTAAGTAAACCAGTACTAAGGTCGTTTGGAATTCACCCGACTCCAAGTCAACCGGCACTAGGGTTGTTTGGAATTCACCTGACACTGAGTCAACTAGGGCTAGGGTTGTTTGGAATTCACTCAACGCTAAGTCAACCGGCACTAGGGTTTTTTTTTAATTCACTAAGTGTTAAGTCAACCGACGCTAGGCTTGTTTGTAATTCACCCGGCACTAAGTCAACCGACGCTAGGGTTGTTTGGAATTCATCCAGCGTTAGGGTTTTTTGAAATTCTCTCGATGCCAAGTCACTTCAACCGAGTAGCCAGAGCTGGGCATGGATCGATGAGAGTTACCTCCAGCCCTGAGTCGAAGCCCGACCCAGCTTATCATTGCTTGGCTTCCCTTGGATGTTACTGGAATTCTCAACTTGTGAGGATCATTTGAGGGTAGTGTGATCTATATAAAGGGGTAAAATTCCATTTTCTTCACTTTTCACCGAGGATAAAAATACATAAGAAAAAACGTTTCTTAACAGTGAGGAGAGGGTGCCCGGTTGAAGTTTTGGCAAGCAGTGAGAATCCAACAAAAGTTTTGTAGGGAAGGTTTTCTACAAACAGTGGGATTTTATGTACTTTTGCAGGGAAGGCCTTCGGCGAGCAGACTTTGCTAAGAATTTGGTTAAGTTGCAGAGAGAGATTTTTGGCACGGAGGACATTCCAGTGGAGGGAAGAGCTCCTACCTTGGTCTTGTTTAAGGTAGAAGAGGCGGGAAATGTAGCAGTGAGCATTTTTGTAATTTTTGGGGGTTTTACCAGAGGTTTTGGGTGATTTTTCGGAGGATTTTAGTGGTGTTGCAGAGGTTCTTTAGGAATGGCAGGGGAGTTCAAGCAGAAACTGAAAGGTCCAAAAAAACATACGGTTACTTAAGGTAGACCGTCCCAAGGAAGTTGTACAGTTGCGGGGGGTGACCCGTCACGGGATGTGTATGGTTACCTCGTTCATGTGTCAGGCAGCGTTAAAGGACTTGGCGACAGTTGTCAGTCGGCATGGCTGAGTTTGAGGTGTCAAGACTAGAACTTGTGGCACATGTGAGAGATACGATCACAGCTAGCATTGGCCTTTAGAGGACACAACCGGCATTGGGCATTGATATTCTCAACCGGCGTTGAGTGTTGACAGACTCAAACGACGCTAATCATTGACTTGCAACTGACGCTAGGCATTGACAAGATCAACCGGCATTGAGTGTTGAAAGATTCAATCGACGCTAAGGGCGAGTAACACAACCGACGCTAAGTATTACTGGACACAGCCGGCGCTAAGTACTGGGAAAGATAACCGGCGCTAAGTGTTGGCAAACTCAGCCAGCGCTAATCTAGTGTCTTAGCAACTTTAGAGAGTACACCACTAAGCTCTTTTATAATGGCTAGTTCGTCTTACCAAATTCTTAATGGGAAGAGGCTTCCAAGGGAGGGAGAAATCGGCACCTGTGATTTCATAGGCGAGGTTTTATCAAGAGGTGAGCCCATTTGGCTGACCCAACCAGTATGCGAGCTAGAGTGACCCCACAGTGTCACTTTCATTACTGACTCCGTACATGAGGGCAATGACGGCAATGTCAGTATTGAAGAAGGGGTGGCACTTCTTCATTGCATGCATAGGAACATACCTTCCGGGAAGAACTTTCCTTCCTTAGGGAAATAGATGGTACCAGTAAAGGGACTACTAATGTGGTGAACAAAAGGCCTTCAAATTCACAGGGAGCATCAATACTTGAAGGGATACTCTTTGTGGACTATCAAAGTATTGGTGTTGTATAGAAGCACTCTTGAACGTGCTTCACTATTAGCAACGGTCCAGAGTTCGAGCAGCTACTATGACCGTTGCTCCAATACAGTACAGGTATTACTAGAGACATGGAGCCATGTTAGCAATACTTGGCTTCTTGGGCTTGGGGAAGTGGGAATCTCCTTACTAGATCTTCATTTTATTGAAGGCATGTATGACAAGCTCGTGTCCCCGAACTCTTTCATCTTTAGTGGCGCTAACTTGGGGGATGAAAAGACGTCTGTTAGTCTTCAAAAGATCTTCATGGAATACCAATTGATTGCCGGCCGATCTAGCAATGGCCGGGAACCCTTCACGGAATGAGTGAAATTCGTTTTTGGGGATTATCTCAAAGGTGGTCAGGGCACTCTGAAGGGGAAAGGGAAAGGGAAGGAAGGTGCAAAGGAGACGCCTCGTGTATATCAACTTGAGACTGGTGATGACCGTGCCTTCTTGGCCACGTATTTGGCCTTATTTTTGTGCAAATTTGTGCTCCTTGGCTGGGGGGATGACATTTGTCCAAGCGTACTGTATGTGGCATGCGACATGACCAGAGGGCATGAGTACCCTTGCTTAGCCAGTCTTGTGCCACATATACCATGGCTTGGGGGCCATCTCCCATGGAAAGGCCTATAAGGGCAAAGCAGGAGGGAATGACATTGGCATTTCTTAGGGATTTTAAAACTCCATTCCTCGTGCATTACGTGTACGGGTGGCTAGGGGCTTACTTCCCTGACACCTATGTAAAGCATCAGGGCTCAAGGGATAAACTGTGGCCATTCTTGATGAGGATTTCCAACCAAAGGGTTATCTTTCATACCCCAAGGGATGCTGGGTCTACTTGGGAATGATTCTTTGAACATGACATAGGTCCCCATTCCGGTTGGGAGCTTCACCGACTGTGCTTTCATTGATGAGTTGGGGAAGGAGCTAGATAGTGCTCCAACAACCAATGAGGAGCTCATGTTCATCTTGAGCATCAGAGGGGGAGTCGTACCTTATCAGACTCCGCACAGTGCCAAGTTAGAGGGGCATTTCCCTCACTGCTTCAGCAGTTAGCGCGGGCTTGATCAAGGCTGCCCCCTCGGTGTTTTTCGAAAAGCTCCAGAGTAAGGTGAACAAGGGGAAGATGGAAGAGTTTGGAACTTTTCGTGAGTGCTGGCTGCCAGAGCATATTCGGACCGCTTGGTCTATATGTCTAGAGATGACAGAAACCAACAAATATTTGTTACTTCACTTTGGCAGGAGGGTTCGAGCGACCAAGGCCTATGTGAACTGGTAGAGAACCACCACCAAGGAATATTGGGATAAAGATCACACTTGAAAAGGGGTGAACGGTAACTGATGCAAGGAGATTAGTGGATGGTCCTGCTCCTGACGCGGTATTTATCTTAGACTATCCCTCAAACTAGCGAACTTTAAGGCTTCTGCACCAGATAGCAACTGATGAGGCCTCGCCAAAATTTCTTATAATGAAGACGAGGACTAAGAGTGTCTTCGAGGACTGGGAGTGTCTTCGATAATCTTAGATCCATCTTCGAGTGGGATGGGGGGCGGCAAGTCCCTGCTTATGAAACGCGTCCCCCACAGGACTTGAATGCCTTGATCGGGAGTGGTCCCCATAGTAAATTGGATGGAGGGCCTTCTCAAGGAGGTGGATCGGAAGCGGCCGCTCCTACTGCGGTAGGGGGGAAGAAAAGAAAGCGCTCGATCGTTGCCAATACTCGTGCGCCGTCTCTAGTTAGTGGGCGTACTCGAAGGCGCACGAGTGACAAACTTCCTATGATGTCTGAACCAGAAGGTAGCTCTTCCTCATATGATCTCTTACGAACTACCCCAATATCACCTTCTACGTTCTCTGGACCACCTTCTGCTTCTCTTGAAGTATTTTCCTTTTCTTCAGAAACGGAGGCAAATGACTCTGGCCACTCTGTGCCCATTATCTTTTCTTCTGATTTGGTGGTGACTCTGGATCTTGGGGAAGCGCCCTCGAATCTAGGGGTAGTTCCTGAGTCAGAGTCGGCTCGGATAGAGACTGACGAGGATGAAGGCTCAAAAGCCACTGCTCCAGATAAAGGCTATGATGTTGATGTGGCCTCCATGCATCAGGAGCTTAGTGCCCCGGCCGAGGTAAGGGCTATGACTCTAAAAGAAGAGCTTGTAGTTGATGATGCACCTAGACATTAAGAGGTTGTTGCCTCCATGGTCCCAGGTCATGAAAATGTGGGGACTAAGCTCTTTGTGGCTGGGGTTCTGGCCAGTGAAAGTGTAAGCTACATGGAAGAAGCCATGGCTAAAGATGAATTGGCTGGAGAGGAGGCGATTCCTGAGCTTGCTAATGCTGAAGTGGCAGTTTAGGAGGGAGAAGAGCAAGGGAAGCAAATTTCTTCAGAGCCTGTTGGGACAGAAGTAGAGGTTCCCATGAGCGACGGTCAAGACAGCGAGGGTGACATTGATGAACCCAGGCACGTTGAGGCTGACATTGAAGAACCCAGGCAGGTTGAGCCTGGGGCTGCCTCTGAGTCTGAGGGGCAAGAATCTTTGGGCTTTTCCATCATTCCAAAGGAGCCAGTGGCTCAAATGGCTATCACTTTGACAAGTTCAGTCCTTGAAGCCGAAGCCTCTTCAGTAGTATTAATCTCAGTAGCACCATCTAGGCCCATCTTTAGTGGGGTTTCTAACATTATTGCAGGCATGCTTCGAGTAGGCCTTCTGGGCTTAAGGGAGTTGCCTTTCAACGATTTAGACGAAGCTTTGGCTAGACTGAAGGAGTTTGCTACGACCACCGTAATTGGGAGAGCACCAGAAGTGCTTTCTCAGTTTAATGCAACTCTAAACAAGTTGGAGAGAAGGCTGGTTGGGGTGCTACATCATGAGGAAGAAACTAAGACCCTAGCCTTCTTGGAGTCGATCTTGCACCGTCGCGAGATGATAGATTCTTGCATCGAGAAGAAGGCCACGATAACTGGCCATCAGTAGGAACTCAAGAGGGAAGCTCAAGGAAGATTCAAGAGAATGATTGACATCAGAGAAGTGATCTGAATACTGAGATAGGAATTCACGAGGTTTGAGACGGAGATAGTTCAGAGGAGAGCCATGGAGGCCTCATTGATTGCAGATTTGTTCAAACTCAATGGCACAATTGAGTCGGAAACAGTGGCGATGGCAGAGGAGACTCAAACGGTGGTGAAACTGAAGGAACATGTCTAGGGCACCAAGACTTCTCCTGCAGCGTGCAGTGCAGAGATCAATAAGATGATTGATCATTTCTGAACATGTCATTTCCCTTTGCCAGTACTTGTAAAAGTTTTTAACTGATGAATAAAGAGCTTCTCTCTTTTGATTGACTTTAATACATGATTTCATTCTCTTTATACTTTTGCTGAACCTCAAGTGATTGCCTTTTCTTTTTAATGTCCCTCAACACTTTTATTGACCCAAGAGGCTAATACCCTAGGCCTTGTTTAGCCCCATGGTGGGCTGTCGCGGCTTTGATAGCTTCAAAATGGGAAGTCGTTGCTTTTTCTCATCTTAACATCTGATTGGCTAAGGGCTTATAGTTCATTTTCTTCAGGATTTGGTGAGCCTGGTTTCTATAGATAGTCTAGTCAAGAGGGGCTTTGGCCTCCATTAGTGGCGCATTTACTTCAAGCTCATCATAGCTTTTAGTCTCCGGCACGAACTCCTTGAGATGTTTTTAAGCGATATGCGTGACCTTCAGCTGACTCTGGAGACTGCGAACTTCGGTTCTTAAGTTTGCTAGGGGATCCTGCACTTGAGGGGAAGAAAGTTGCTCATTATCGAACTGCTTTCCTCCTAAGAGGTTAGGGAAAAGTAGAACTTTCAGCTGGTCACCGGTCCGAGGAGCATCCTTCATACATATAGCAACAGGATTTTGAAAAATATTTCGCGGCTATTGTTGCGCTACTTCAATGGGGATATGCAAGGCTTTCTACTGGTCTGGCTTATAGGTGATCCTTGGAGCTACGACTTTTATCGCGATGGCTTGCTCAATCTCAAGGATGACCTCTGGTTCATAGTAGGGCCAAGGTGGCTCAGAACTTGCGGTAGAGGGCGAAGACTCCTTTTTAAGAGAAGAAGGAGTTTCTTGAGGGATAATGGATGGGATGTTAGAATGAAGGGTGGTTAAGGGTAAAATTCTGCCCTGCCTTTCTTCCTCTTTGAACATGTTCACTAATGTTCTCCCAACATCCTCAACATCTTCATGAGACAAAGACGCTGTCTTGATTGTACACTTGTGACGTCCATATTTTGGCTTATGGGGTGACGCCAGATCTGTGAAGTAATATTTAGCATCGGCATAGTGATTTTCGACCACAGGGAACAATCTTTGGTCAGCATAGACCATATGCTATCTCCCATCTCGGCTATACTTAAAACATTGGTATAATGTTGATGGGACCACCCCCTGGTTATGGAGCCATGATCGACCGAGGAGAATATTATAAGAAGTGTCGGTGTCATTTACATGAAACTTGGCGATAATCGTTCAACTCACCGATCTTAAAACGAAGGTGTAACGTGTCAGCTGGCTTCTCTCCTGATTGATTGAACCCTTGAATTGTGGCATGGGACGCGGTAAGATCTTTAGACCCCAACCCTAATCGAGTAAGGATCCTCCTTGGAATAAGGTTGACTGTCGACCCTCCATCTAACATAATTCGGTTGATGGGGCATGCATGTAATTCACCAGTAATAAAGAGTGATCATGAAACTTTTCCCCCAGCTGCAGATCGTCCTCTGAAAAGGTGATTGGCATCCAGCCCTGTAGAATCACCGGGTCTACCTCCATGGGTTCTATTTCAGTCTCGTACACTTCTAGGTTAGAGAGAGCTTGAACTAAAGCCATCCGGTAATCTTTCGAGAGCATGAGGGCATTGTAGATACTGAGAAGAGCCAAAAGGTTTTGTAGAATCCCTATCACATCATATTTCACCTTTTCTTGATCAAGGCCTTGTGCTCCTAGTCTTGCCACTGATTTGGGTGGTATGACGGGTTGAGGAGCAATTTTGGGTAGAAAAAGTTTATTTTGGTCTGCTGGCTGACTTGATTGCATAACGGGCTTGGTTTGAGTGATGTGAGTATGAGGTTTTGGTAGTGACTGAGTGTATGGGATCAAAGGGGTCCCAGGGAATTGGAGAATAGGTTGATCATTAGAAGTATGTGGATTAGAAAGGAGCTTAGGGAGCTGTAAGATAGGCAGACTAGTCTTTGGATTAAGAGGCAGTGGTGGACTAGGGAACTTCAAGGTGCCCGACTTCTGCGGTGGAGGCTGCAGCATCCTCCCTAATCTAAGATTTATCTGCCCCGTGGTGGATATTGCTCCTAAAATTTGACCGATGTGGCAATCTTCATGAGAATATGAGCTTTGCTCATTTGATTCTTTCTATCTCTACTCAAAGTCAGGCTTTGGGGGCCACTGGGGTTTCTTTGGCTTCGACTTCTTGCACTTCCCGTAGCTTTTGCTACCAGAGCATCAACAACTGTTAAGAATCATGCTGTCTGTGCCAAGGTCTTTCTCAATTATTTCCCCTGTGTCCTGCTTATATTGATTCCTTCGAATTCTCGGTCGAGATCCTCAATGTTTGGGCATATCAAGGTTGTACCTATAGAGGACATAGTAGAGGGAGAATGAGAAGCGTGGGAAGAAGAAGGAGAATGGTTAGTAGAAGGGTGACTTTTAAGGTCGTTCCCCACATTTGACCAATCTTGGCAGCTTTTCACATGATCACCAGGGTTGGACGCATGCAGGGGGTCTTTTAGGTTTTTCCCTTGCTTAGACCGTTGGGAAGTGCTTTTAACGCCATCACCCTCAATGGACGTATGCTCAGTGGGAGATGGCACTGGAACATCTTCTTGACTGGATGAAGAAGGAAGAAGGATCGTGCCACGGATGAAGTCCAATAAAGTTGGCAGCGGAGGAAGAGGCCTGAGAAATTCCTGCTCGACTGTGGGATGAGCGGTCTTGTTTGTTCGACGAGTAGCCCTTGATGCCCATCTCTTTCTAGTTTTCTAAGGTGATGTTTGATTCGTCTCACTGTGCTTGCGAACAACTCTAGCTTGGTGAACTGCTTCTCCCCCTAAGGACTTGAGTCTGCTTCGGCCGTGGTAGACTATCCATGGCTGGGAAGTCTAGGATTCGACAGAGTCCGAGTCATTGATAGGATGGTCTTGCTTTGTGAGATCTTCTTGCCCCGATAGAGGAATGTCTTGGGGATCACTTACTGGGAAATTGTAAAACTCCTGACACTCCCGCATTTTCAGGAATTTTGTCTTCCTCTTGGATGGTTATGGCATGGGAGGACTCGGCTACCCCAAAGGCCTTCTTCAAGTCTTCACGCTTTATCTGACCCTTCTTAATCAGGGCCTCAATAATATCGTTTAGTGTGTAGCAGCCATCTATAGAATGATTGATCCTGCGATGGTAGACATAATAATTCCCCTAAGTGTGAAGGCTAGGTTGCTCGGGGAACTTTGCTTATGAAAGCTGGATCATATTATGTTCCAATAATAATCGGAACAGATCAGGGACCCATTCCTTCTCAAAGGGATAGACCTTGTTCATAAGCTTGATGAAATAATCACCCCGATCAAGGTTGGCTGGTGGGGGTACCCGATTGTATGACTGTTGTTGCTTGCTAGTCTGGGGTGTTGCCTTTGCCGTGCTTACCCCTTTAGAGAGGTCCAATTTTTGGGAGGGAGCCTTCTTTGAATCAGTGACCATGACTGCTGCACTAATTACGCCTTTTTATCGGCTGCTCGTGTGTTATTTCGAGAGCTACCATTACCCCGGTTGTTTGCTGAGCTTGTAAGTGGTTCTCGTGTCCCACTATGGTGGCATGATAAAATTTCTATGTGAATTGATTTAGAGATCAACACTGACATGGAGGTCGGATTAGAGGCCTTGACATGTAGAGCGATCTAGGGTCGCATGTTCCGCACGTAAGTTTGGACTGCTTCCTTTTCAAGCATAGGAATAGGATGGCGAAAAACCACATTTCTACATCTTGATATGAATTGATCCACGGGCTCATTAAGGTCTTTAGTCAGGGTCAGAAGTTTGATGGTTTGTACCTCTTTCTCGACCTCATAGAAGCATTGATAGAACAATTTCTCCATCTCCTCCAATGTATGGATTGAGTTTGGAGGAAGTTGGGTATACCATTGAAATGCTGGGCCATTGAGGGTCTCAAGGAACTGTCGAAGAAGAAGTCTCCCATCAGCCGCTATTACTCAACATGTTGCTTGGAAGTGGGCAATATGTTGGTTTGGGGACGTGGCTCCGTTGAACAAAGGAAACTTCCCTTTCATATAATCTGAGGGAAACGGGACCTGATCGATATACGAGGGTAATGGCCTTTGATAAGGCATCCCACCCTGTATCCTTGGGATTGACTGTTGTTTAGGCTCTGGGTTACCATAGCTTCATTGTCTATCCGAGAGACCGGATGAGGGTCAGAATTGTCCGGTGAGGAAGAGAGAGGGGGCTGCCGTGGAGGTGCACCATCAGAGTGATGGGAATTGACCTCATGGTTAGCCGACTAGTGTGCAATGTCGATACGATCGATCTTTTCCAGCATCGTGTGCACCATATCCTCAAACTTGTTCATGCACTCTTCAACCATTACACTGACCGTTTCCTTATGGAGGTCAACGTTAGTGGCAACTGAGAGCTTGCAAACTTGACGATTCGTATGTGGTAGGTCAGTCAGCAGGGGGCCAGCATGCCCTGACTGAACTCGGCTCTTGTATGTTGAACGCGTTTGGACAGGTTCTCGATGGTCTTGGGACCATGTCTACTGAGTGGCTGGGTCTTCTTCTAGGACTGTAACCATAGCACAGAGCTCATGGAGCTCCTCTTCAGGCTTCATGATTTGAACGAGATAAAAGGAATTCAGGTGAAGAGGGTCATCAAAATTGGTTGTTTTGACAGCCTTGCTCACCTCCCTAGTCAAAATTTGTACACCTCTATCACGTTTAACCTTGATGTTTTGATGTATCTCTCGCCAAAACTGCGATTTAGGTCGCCGTTGGTCAGCTCTACTTGCACTGGAGAGAGTTGTCTCCATCAAGTCTGGCAATGGATGAGGGCCAGGAACTGAAGTCATCTTAGGTCGGGGAGGATGAAGCGCTCGATCTTCTATCAAGTCAATGCCTTGAGCTCTCTTATGAGCTCTAGAGACACGACGAATGTAATGGTGCGGGTTCAGGATGGCACTCTTGGGGAAAACCTTCGAGTGTTAAGGCTGAAGGTGCTTGCTCGATGAAGGAGGAAAAGGAAAGAGCAGGGTTGACACATGAGGACGCCTTAGTCGAGGGCGAGGGGACGTTTGAGAGGGCGACATGTGTGAACCCTTTGAATAAGGATTACGGGAGACCTGGGGGTCAGCCCAGGCTCGTGCAAGCGATCTTGCCTTAGGAGGCCAGCAAGTGTCTATAAGAGAATAGGTGTAGGCCTGCCCCTTACAGGGCACGCTTGTGTGTGCAGAGTAGGAAGACGCGGAAGTCGTCTCATGTGTACACCAGTTAGAGTAATGATGGTGTTGCCTCTACTAGTGAGATGCATGTGATCAGCTTGCATAGGAACTGACCTTAGAAGGTACGATCTTGGATGCCAACTAGGTGTAGCACACGAGTTGCCCCGAAGTGTGGCTCGAGTTGGTGACCCACAAGCCTTGTGGTGTGTGAGAGGGATGGAGATCGTGGGCTTTCCGCCTCAGTGTGTTGAGTCTCTAGGGATAGAGACCAATGGTGCAAAACTGTGGGGGCTAGCCTTATGGAGACTCACAAAAGCAATGGCAAGTTGTTTGCCTTTTGCAGAAAGGGGCTGGGCAGCCTTCCGGTGTACCTCAGGAACACAATCGGCAAGTGACTTGACGATGGCTGGGTGCATGCTGTGTGGGACAACAACAGTGCTGTCGATGTAAGGCGCCTTGGTGGAGTTTCAACCAGAGCGAGGAGATGGGGAGTGAGGGACCTTTAAGTCACGCCTCACACCGGTCTAGGTTAAGACCTCGAAGCTAGACCACTCAAGAGGATGGTTGAAGAACAAAGTTGAAGGAACTTGTTCCCTAAGGACACTCTCGAATGCGGGGATAAGAAAATCTCCTATCCGGATAAATGGGTTGCAGAACCCACAGGCTCTAAATAAAATGTAAAAAGATAATGAAAGAAGATAATAAAAGTAGAAACTAGCCAAACAAGAACGATCCAATTAAGGGGTAGTAAGTCCCCAGTGGAGTCGTCCAGCTGGTTAGGTGCCTCGATCTCGCCCTTAAGACCTTTTAAGGATGGGGCGGCACGTGTCTCGGGTTTTAAGGGAAGACCTGGGACATTTTTGAGATCACTCTCTTAGGAACCTTGTTCTAGAATAGAGACAAGTGTTACCTACCGGCGAGAGAGGAATTTAAGGTGAGTTCGGGAAATACAAGGGCTGGCTGACGTGGGAGCCCTCTTAGATCACGAAGCAAGCCCCCCCAATAATAAAATTGGTTCGAAATTTCTTCCTTTGGCTTGTATTCTTCTATTTTCTGCAATCACACACATATATGGCAAAGGTTATAAGACAGGTTCAGACCCAGCCTTTTCCTCTTTGACGAATGTACACAAGTATGTGCATTCAAAAAGAAGAAGAGAAGAAAGACGGGGAGAGAAGAATTCGACTAAGTGAGAGGATCAGAGTGATGACTAAGCTGGTGAATAATTGGCCTAATGTGGTAGGAAAACGGGCTTGGTAACTAAGATCGGCTCATAGGATTGCTACTAGACGTCATTACCAGTACCGACTAGCTAGGCACAATGGTCAGTCTGTCGTGGCAATATAGCGGGCCAAGTAATCCTGACACAACAACATTACGAATAGACGATAGGACTACCATGAGAGGCTAACCTCATTCCCTCTTAGTCGAATGAAAGAGTAGCAGAATGTTGGTTATGAGGAGAGAATAAGAAATGAAATAAAAGAAGGGAAAAAAAGGAAGGAGGGAGAAGAAACGAAGAGAAGAGTATGAAAGGACAGAGAATAAGAGAGAGAGACAAAAGAAAGACACAGTCAGCTCTAAGCATTGCTGACTCTGTTTAGAAGGAAGAGAGAGAAAACACAGTCAGTGTTAAGCTTCATCGACTGTGTTATACAGAGGAAAAGAGAGAGCAGATGCAGTCGACGTTATGCCTCGCTGATCATGTTATGCATAGGAGAAGAGAGAGAAGATGTAGTCGACACTAGGCCTCACCGACTACGTTATACAGAGGAAAAGAGAGATAAGATGCAATCGATGCTAAGCTTCACCGAATGTGTCAAAATAAGAGAGAGAAGACGCAGCTGGTGCTAGGCTTCACGGACTGTGTCAGAAGAAGAGAGAGCAGATGCAATCTGTGCTAGGCTTCACTGAGTGTCAGAAGAAGAGAGAAAAGATGCAATTGACGTTAGGCTTTACCAACTATGTCAAAAGAAGAGAGAGAAGATACAGTCGGTGCTAGCTTCACAAACAGTTTTAGAAGAGGAGAGAAGATGCAATCGATGCTAGGCTTCACTAACTGTGTATGAAGAAGAGAGAGAAGATGCAGATGGTACTAGGCTTCGTTGACTGTGTCAAAAGAGGAGAGAGAAGATGTAGTCAGTGTTAGACTTCACTGATTGTGTCAAAAGAAGAGAGAAGATGCAGTTGGCGCTAGGCTTCACCAACTATGTCAAAAGAAGAGAGAGAAGATGCAGTCGGTGCTAGGCTTCATCGAATGTGTCAGAAGAGGAGAGAGAAGATGTAGTCGGCGCTAAGCTTCACCGACTGTTTCAGAAGAAGAGATAAGATGGAGTCAGCATTAGCCTTCACCGACTGTGTCAGAATAACAGAGAGAAGATGCAGTTGATGCTAGGCATCGTTGATTGTTAGAAGAAGAGTGAGAAGATGCAGTCAGCATTAAGCTTCACCGACTGCAACAGAAGAGAAGGAGAGAGAGAAATCCCGCCGTCCTTAGGCTTCACCGATTGCAATAGAAGAGAAGGAGAGAGAGAAATCCAGTTGGAGCTAGGCTTCGTTGACTGCAACCGAAGAGAAGGAGAGAGAGAAATCCAGTCAGCACTAGGCTCCACCGAGTGCAATAGAAGAGAAGTAGAGAGAGAATTACAACCGACGTTAGGCTTCACCGACTGCATTAGATGAAGAAAAGAGGGAGATAGAGATGAGAAGGAGAGAGAGAAAGAGATAGAGATGAGAAGAGAGAGAAGGAGATAGAGATGAGAAGAAGAGAGAGAAAGAGATTGAGATGAGAAAGATTAGAGGAGAGAGAAAGTTACCTGCCCAAAGGGTACCGACCCTTTTCTTCTCTCTCCTCTCTCTCTCTCCAAAACGTACCCATAAGCTCAAGCACAATTCAGAATTTTATTGATTGATCTAAGAAGAATGAAACTGTTTATATATAAATGGGCTAAAACATGGGTGTAGGCCAGAAAAATACCTAAAGTTGAAGATAATTACAATTTAATTGGATTTAAGGAAATTTTAAAAATGGTAGCAAAAGGATTGTTTTGCACTTGCCTAACAATTTTTTTAATTCCAGAACAATCCCTACTATTGCCCTAAAACTTGTGTGATCTTCCGTGGCTGACCTGGGGTTGTTCATACTCGTTTGATCGAAAGAAAATCATTTTCTTGTAGGGCTCGGCACGACGATCATTTTTATATCGCTTTCGAGCCATGAATCATGTTTTTGAGCTATAATCATGAGAATTGAATTTTGAATGAATCTTGAAAGCTTCGGATCGATTGTGATGTTTCTTCGTGACTTCTTCAATGAATCACACTAAGCATGTCGTCACGATCACATTGCAACAAACGTAGCTTGATTTCGTGTCCGGATGAAGATTTTGTCGTCTTGAGTTTTTTACCGGAATCTTGAAATCCGACGGTTAGAATTTACGAAAGTTTTGTCGAATTCACGTGTGAAATCCAATTGTTCATCGTACGTGAGGTTCAAACCAGAGATAGTCTCAGACCTCACACACATAATATAATTGGTTTTGTCCCGATCGAGTATGAGAGCATCGTGATCTGGCTACTCGAACAAGGCTTGCTGCTGTTGAATTTTTGCAACTTCCTTCATGGATTAGAAACTTTCATTTAGTTTTTATATTTGCTAGGGCATCGTCATGGGGCATACCGCATATCAAATTGCTCATCTTGTTGAGACGAACCCGCTTACCAAATTTGGGAGCTATTCGACTTGGAAAGAGTGAGATAGAGGCCCTGAATGTGTTTGTCTATGACTGTAAAAAGAACCACCTTTAATGGTTTTTTAGTGCAAGGTGGCCACACGAGAATAGTTTGCGGCCTACCCTTTTTCGGTATTTAACCCATAACTATTTCTTGGAGTGCCCGATTAAGCCAAAACATGACCCATAGGGGTTTTCGATCATGCTGGATCTAATGGATGTGGTTGCATAGCTGTTTGATGCACCAAAAGTATGGCTCTAGTTACAGGGTCCATTTTAAGGTGCTAGAGACCGATTTTACTGAAATTGTTTCTTTGTGTTCACTGCCTTAGACATATCGTGATTAAACTTGGAAGGTGGTCTTTTGAAGTGCAGATCTTGACCAATTTTGGGGCCATTATGAGGTTGTTAAGAATTTTCTCTGTTTTGTAGGCTTTATTGACTTGCTTCCTATCAAGGACCAAGGTGTTGAAAAATACGTTCAAAAAAATATATCCCATCATGCGGCTGACTCCCATCACTCGGATGATGCAGTTCTAAGGCAACCTCCTCCTCTTGCGTCACAGAACAATTCTGTCCCTCACCCCGTCTCACAAGTAGACATCGACGTTGTGGTAACCCACAGCTTAACGAGCAGATAGATTCCTAGAATGCAAGGTACAATGCTTTACCAGAAGTTGCACCCCTCCTACATTGATCAGGTTTTGTTTCCCTCAGACTATCAAAAAAGGAAGTTTCCCTTGTTCAATGGTACGATAGCCTCGCACCAGTATATTGCGCATTTCCAAGCGGCATGTCGAGAGACAGCGGCTGACGGGAGACTTCTCCTTCGCTAGTTCATTGCAACTCTTGATGACCTGGCCTTTCAGTGATATGCTTAGGCTTCCCCGAAATTCAGTACATACCTGGAAGGAAATGGAGAAATTGTTTCACCAACACTTTTATGAGGTTAAGAGAGAGGTCCAAGCCATCGAGCTTGTCACCTTAACTCATGAACCAGACAAACCCGTAGATCAATTCATAGCAAGATGGAGGGATTTAGTTGCTTGCCATCCTAATCCCATGCTTGAGAAGGAAGAATTTCAAACGTGTGTGCAGAACATGCGACCTGAGATCGCTCTACATGTTGAGGCCTCCAATCTGACCTCCATGTCAGAGCTGATCTCTAAGTTAGTTCGCATAGAGAGTTTTTCATGTCACTATAGCAGGTCGCGACAACAATCTTTAAGCTCGGGAAATAACATGGGCAATGGCGATTCTCGGACCAACACCCGGGGCAATCAACAGAAAGGGGTAATCTGTGCGGCCATCACCGTAAGTGATCCAAAGAAGACTGCCACTCTGACTTTTGACTTCTCCAAAGGGGTAGACATAGCAAAGACAACGCCTCAGGGACGCAAGCAGCAACAATCATACAACCAGGTACTCCCACCTTCGAACCTTAATCGAGATGATTATTGGGCCAAGCATAAGAACAAAGTCTACCCTTTTGAAAAAGAGTGGGTTCCCTCATTACTTTGATTATTACTGGAACAAAACATGATCGAGTTGCATGAGACCAAGTTGGACTAAATACCCAGGCGAACTACTGTGCTTATCATCGAAGGATAAACTATCCCATAGAGGAATGCTACATGCTCAAGGAATTCTTCGAGGCTTTGATTTAGAAAGGGCAGATAAAGCTCGAAGAGCTTAACAAAGGATTCGGGGCAACTGAGGCCTCCCATGCGGTGACGGTACGAGAGGAAAGCGAAGGCCTGCACTCTTCTGATGAGCTGCCATCGGATCTCTTTCAGGCTTTATTCGGTATGATGCTCCAATAGGGGCTCATCACACTAAAGCCGACAAGGCATCCTAGACGCCTTGCCAAGGTAACAGAGAATCATTGGTGCCCATACCATCATATATGGTGCCATGATCTGAGCGAATGCTATGGGTTCGAATCCATAGTCGCAAAGAAGGTGCAAAGAAGTCACATTGCATACATCGTCATGAAAGAACACCCACAAGTTAGTGACCCCGTCCATAAGGATACATTAGTGCAAGAATCTCTTGATTCATCTGATCTTGCTAAATCCATGAATTCCCAACCATGGAGAATCTATCACAGGAGGAGCAGACTCAAGTCCTAAAAGCGAGAGGTAGTTCGCCAGGCTACGGCTGTTTGCAAACCTAGCAAGCTGAATCAAGTGCCTCCTAAAGAAACCAGGAGGAGACGAGTGCCAAGGGCTGCTCGTCGGAAGAACAAGATGCCTCAATCGATGGTCGAGCAAAAATTTCTCAGAACTCTTCCCCCATTGCCAACCTTACAGAATTTCATCCATGGCGCGATCATCCTACCTCCATCATCTCATCAGAAGGACACCCTTGATCCATCTCCTTCTCAGGGCACTTCCAATGAGGGTGACGACATTAAAAGTATCCCCAAACGATTTAAGCAGGGGAAAGACCTAAAAGACTTCCTACACATGTCCAACTCTGGTGATGACGTAGAAAGCTGCCCAAATCGGTTCGATGGGGGGAATGTCCCTAAAGGTCCTTCACCTACTAACCCCTCTTCTTCTTCTTCTTCGTCCTCTTCTATGTCTCCTGCAAGTATATTCTAAGAATGTCCATACTTCGAGGCCCTCGACAGAGAACTCGAAGGAACCAATAAGCAGGACACACCGGAGGAACCTGAGAAAGACGCTAGCCCAGGTAGTTGAATTCTTAACAGCTAGTGATGCCCTGGCGGCTCAAGCCACGTCAGAGCCATCCTCTTCAACAAAGAAGCGCAGGAAGTCAAAGCTATAGAAACCCCAGTGGCCCCCTGAGCCCAACTTTGAGCAGAGGCTGAGAGAATCAAGAAGGCAGGAAGTCTGTCACATGGTGCAAATCTCATAAGCATCACTCAGCACAAGGAAAATGACCATGAGATCGGGGAAAACACTCAACCTCCACCTCAAAGGCTAAGGGTTCTGAAGTTTCTTGGTCCACCACTCCTTCCTCATCTTAATACCCAAAACAATTTACCCATTCTCAAGCTCTCTGGGCTCCTTCCTTTCCCAAATACCCTGGACAATCCACCCATCCTCCAATTTCTTGGGATGCCTCTAGTCCCATATACCCAACCACCTCTTAAGCCTCAACCTCAAATCTCAACTCCACTAAAACAAATCCCTACCACCCAATCCACCTAAGCCACCCACACCAAGCTGGCTGCGCAATCAAGTCAGCCAGCAGGCCAAAATAAAGCCCCTCCTAAACTTGACCCTCAAACTACCACATTAAACATTGCTAGAAGAAGAAATGGCAGGAGTATGAGTGTCTTCACTAGAGGTTAACGAGAAGTATTTCGAAGCGATTGATGAAGATTTCTAGAGGCCCGAGAAGAATGAGAAGAAGACAGTCAGGCCACAACTGATGAACTCGAGGAGATAAATATAGTAGATGAAGCTGACCCCATTCCCAGTTTGATCTCGGCAAATATGTCGTCAGAAGAGTAAGAGAATTTTACTGCCTTCTTGTGAGCAAACCGTTATGTCTTTTCTTGACATTACCATGAGATGCCTGGTTTAGATCCTCAAGTCGCTGTCCACCATCTTGGCATCGATCCATTCTTCAAACCTGTCAAGAAAAAATCAAGGAGGTTTAGGCCTGACCTCGAAATGCAGATAGATGCTGAAGTGACCAAGCTCAAGCAAGTGGGTTTCATTCACAAAGTCAAGTACCCAATGTGGCGGGAAAAGTATTTCCTAGTCAAGAAGAAGAATGGCAAAATTAGGGTCTGAATTTTCGCAACCTTAATACCTCTTGCCCAGAGGATGACTTTCTGTTGTCGTTGCCGAAGATGCTCATTGATTCTATGGCTCATTGTCAGATCTTCTCCTTCATGGATGGATACTCCATGTATAATCAGATACGGATGGCACCAGAAGATGAGGAAGCCACCACATTCTTGACTCTAAAAGGGGCCTTCTGCTACACAATGATGCCTTTCGGGTTGTAGAATGTCGGTGCCACATATCAGAGAGGAATGACAACCATCTTCAAGGACATGATATAGAAAGAGGTGGAATGTTATGTGGATGACTTGGTGGTGAAATCTAAAGAGAAAGATGCTCATACGCGAGTGGTTAGGTGCCTCGATCTCGCCTCCCCGGATCTAGTTGATCGGGTAACATGCGTCTTGGGTTCAGAACACCCAGGACCTGAGACTGCTCTCTCGGGAACCTCATTCATAGACCAAGTGTAGGTGCCCAATTGGTGAGAGAGGAAGTTTGAACATGAGGTGGGGACCAACCTCACTTGTGTCTGTGACTTACTCGGACTGTTTCATGCAAGTGCCCTCTTAGATCACGTTAAAAAGCCCCCCAGTGGCTTCAGCTGGTTCGTAATCGCCTCCCTTGACCTGCAATCTCTTTGTTTTCTACACAACCCTATCATGGTTAACATGCAAGACAAGTGGGCCAAAGGACCCACCCTTATCTTAGGGCAATACACATTCATGAGAAGTTTGGGTGATGAAGAAGGGAGTTTGAATAAAGAGAGGAAAGAGATGAGGACTTAACCACAGTACGAGACTTGCATGATAGCTGGACCAGTACAATGACAGACTCGGAGTGTAGCAAGATGAGCACGATAACTCAGACACAGGACCAGCATGACCGCAATACTGCTCGACAACCAGACCACTATGACAATGTTACATTGAGTCTACCCTTCAGTTAAGCAAAAATGATGAGAAAAGAGAAGAAAAGAAGGGGTGAGACAGCGAAGAGGGAGGGTCCCGATGGCGTTAAGCATCGCCACAATGCTGCTCACGTTGAAAGGGACAAGCAGTGAACTTCAGACAGCATTAGACATCACCATTGGCAACACGAGAAGGCAGTACTTTGCCGGCGGTGAGAGCTTTTGGAGAGGTGCAAGGCGATAACTCCTCATAAAGCACGCAATGCTAGGCGTGGGACGCAAGAGAAACTTGCGGACGACGATAGGCATCGCCGTTGGCAACACGAGAAGGTAGCACATCCCTTGCGGGCGGTGATAGCTTTTGATTAGGGGCACAACGATAGGTGTGGGGTGCAAGAGAAGCCTGCAAATGATGATAGGCACCGCGTGCACGAAAGAAGCCTACGGACAGTGATAAGCATTGTCGCGACCCTTCGAGGGCGGCGATAGGCACGCAATAGGGTGTGACCCCTGTGGGCGGCAATAAGCATCGCCGTTTATGCTTACGCATGATGTTGAGGATACGCCTACAGATAAAGATAAGTAGCGTCGTCCACGAACCTTGCTGACAGATAGAGATGAATGATGAGAGGCAGAAAGAAGCTCATGCATGGCGCTGCCATCGCCATGCACGACCTGTGAAACCACAAGAGGGGGAAGAACCAAAGAGGCATGCATGGCACTTCCACTGCCGTGCATGGCCTCAGAGAAAAACTCAGACGAAGGAGAAGAAAGAGAAGATGAGAGACAAGAAGAAAGGAAAGAAAAGAAGAGAGAGAATGAAATTTAGTTTAAGCCCAGGGGTATCGACCTAAAAATTTCTCTCTCCTTCCTAGCTCTCTTAAAACATGACCCAACAATGAAAGGAGATGGCAATTTTATAAAGTAAAAGTTAGATCCATGTACAATGATAATACGTGATACATATAGAGTTTTGCCCAAACATGAGTGGATTGAACGAAAGTAAACCTAATTTCTAAAAATTATGATTTAATTGAATTAAATGAAATAAGAAAATCGGGTGAAAAAAGATGGATTTTCCCCTTCCTAACAATTGTGGAAATTTCAGAACAGTCCCTGCTGCTACCCTAGAACGTGCGTGATTTTTCATGGGTGATTCGGGGTTGCTGTGGAGCCCATTTTTTTTGAAAGATGATTTTTTTCTTGTAGGGTTCGGCATGGCGATCGATTTGATACTAACTTCGAGTCATGGATCGTGTGTTTAAGCCACAATCATGTGACTTGAAATTTGGATGAATTATGTAAACTTCGAATCAATAGTGTGCTCGTTCCTTGATGTTTTTTTGTGATTTCTTCACTGAATCACACTGAGCATGCCGTCACGATTGCATGGCAACAAACACAACGTGTTGGAATTTTGATGCAAAAATGTACAGACGCTTCATTGGCTTCATGTGCGAAATATGACCATCATGCACGGGGTTCGAACCAGTGATAGTCATGGGCCTTGCACACGTGATGCAACTAGTTTCACATAGATCGGGCTCTTGAGAACCGTGATTTGGCCTCTCGAGCGAGGCATCTCACTGTTGATTTTCCTGCAAGTTTCTTCACAGATTAAAAACTTCAGTGTGCCTCATATCGAAAACTCGTCTTGATGAGACGAACATGCTCACATAAATTTGAGCAAGATCCAACCTTGGATGAGTGAGATATGAATTTTGCAAGTAACTTTTCCTGCCTGCCCCTTTAATGGTGATTACTTGCATGGTGGCCGCATGGTAATAGTGTACGACTCCTCCAGTTTTGATCTTTTACCCATAACTTCTTCATAGAGTGTCTGGTTAAGCTAAAATTTGATTCTTGGGGGTTTCTATCATGTCGAATCCAATGACGGTGGTGCTATTGCTTTTTGACGCATTGAAAATATAGTGCTATTGCTTTTTGATTCTACTGAACTGTTTCTCAATTTGTACTGCCTTAGACATGTCGAAATGCAATGAAACTTGGCAGGATACTTTTTAGAGTTCTGATGAATATCTTGACCCGTTTTGGGGCCATTATGAGACTGTCAAAATTTCCACTATTTGTTAGGTGTTTATTGACCAGCTTCTCCATTTTATTCCGCATCGGGGACCCGTGGTACTGAAAAATGTCCTCAAACAGCATGCCCGACTAAATGTTATGTTTCGAGGGAAGCAAGAAGGACAACATTAAAAAAATTTCCACTGGCTTTATTTCTTTTTTTTTCCTACCCACAGGACCACGTGAACGTCGAGGAGATCCGGGCAATGTTGTAACTAGGATACTCAGACGTTTGGAGGCAATGTATAGGGCCATCCGTGGAGACTTTAGGGGGAGAAGAGACTTTGAGGGATCTTGTTGTGGTCCTCACCCTCAAGGGACTATTTGAGATTATGACCACTGAGGCTTTTGTGTGGACCTTATTGGTCAAAATCAGACCTATCTGGTGGCCAAGTCTATGAGCGTTTGGTTTTTGCTGCTACACCAGGTTTTCTTTTAACAATCAAGGTACCTTTGTGGGCCCTCATTCTACCGAGTCTAGTCAAGGACTTTTTGTTGGCCCGTCTCAAAAGTCTGGGCCTTACGGCCTCATGGCGAGGCATCACCCTGAAGTCTCTAGAAGGTTCACTCTGGCTTTATCAGTTTCTTACCTTCGTGGGTGTCTTTAGAATTTTGGAGGGATATTTCGGTCTTCGTCCTCACCCTCAAGGACTCTTTTTTATTTTGAGGGATCCATTGTTCGTTGCCCCTACCCTCTGTGACTCTTTTCATTTTTGGTGTTTGGGAGATCTTTTGAGGCTCTCACTCCAGCGTGAGCCATCTTGTGTTGTTGATTGGATTCTGACAGCTGAGGTTTTTGTGTGGACCTCATTAGCCAGAATTATGCATGTTTTGGCAATTAGGTGCTGGCTAAAGCTGTGATGTTGCATCAACTTGCTTTATCGGTCCAAGTGCTCTTTGCGGGTTTTTACGTGGACTGGGGAAGTGGCACCGTAAAGGCAGTTTTCACCAACCTCCTTTTTTTTTCGGCTCTTTTACCATGACCTTACAGTCATGTCTACCATTTTCATTTGTTTTTTCTCATGGTGCCTTTCGAGTTTTCACCGTGCCCGACATTTTGTTTTTCAGGACACTCTTTTACTCATGGTTTCGTGACCATGCCCGTCCATCATTTTTACTCATGGTGTTCCGTTATCTAGGTATACACCATGCCCATTATTTTATCTTTTCCTTTTTTTTGTGAATGCATCTTTAAGGTGATGCCGTCAGAACCTGTGCGAAGCGTTTTAATGTCATGCAGCCAAGATGTTCACCATAATTTAAGGTCACACATCTGGACCATGTTGGGGAGAGATGATAGTCTGAAGAGGCCATGGAGTGAGTGTGGTGGTGGTTTTGACTCACTTTGGGGAGATGGCACAAGGCTACCTATGAAAAGTGGAAGATGTATGAATGGAAGACGAAAAGTGGTGACCCACTAACTTAGGACGAGTATGGATGGTGGGATGGTTCGCCATTTTGTAAGCATGGGTGAGACTCACGGGGGAATGATGAATAACAATGACGAAGTGAATGGATTCACTAGGTAAGCAATGAAGGTGGTGCTCGCACACAAATGGGTCGGTTAGGGAAGACGTGCATGAAATCTCCTCTCTTGACTTCAGCTGGTTCGGAATCGCCTCTCTTGACTTGTAATCTCATGGTTTACTACACAACACTTCTATGGTTAATTTGCAAGACAAGTGGGCCGAATGACTCACCCTTGTATTAGGGTATGGCTGAGAAAGTGAGAATTTAAGGTGATAAAAAGAAGGAGGTTTGAATGAGAGGAGAAAAGAAGAGGAGACTCATCAGGAGACGGGACTAGCATGATAGCTGGACCAGTACAATGATCGACTCGAAGTGCCAACTTGATGGGCACGGTAACTCAAACAGGCACGACGGTAATACTAATCCAAACCAAGGTTGACATGACTGTTCTAATATGGCACGGCAGCAAGACGGGCATGATAGTAAGGACCAGCGCGAAGGCAATACTGCTCGACAGTCAGACCACTATAGCAACGCCAGACAGAGTCGACCCTTGATCAAGTGAAGAGAGAACAGAATGAAAAGAAGTCACGAGATGACGGAGAAATAGAATCCCGACAGCATTAGGCATTGCCACCCTCAACCATAAAACAACAATGTCGCAGCCCTTGGATGGCGCTTGACACTACTACTCACGATTGGAGAGTGAGCAGTGGACTACAGGCGACGCTAAGCATCACCGCTAGGCAACACATGATGGCAGCACACCCTTGCGTGGGTGGCGATAGTCTCTTGTGAACCGTGCAACGATAGCCATTTGTGAAGAGCACGGTGAAAGGCGAGAGATGCAGATAGGAGCCTCCTCACGATGATAGACACTGAGCGCATGAAGAAAGCTCACGGACGACGACAGACACTGAGCTCACGAAGGAAGCTCACAAACGGTGATAGGCATCAAGCCCATAAAGGAAGCTCGAGAACGGAGATAAGCACTTAGTGCACGAAGGAAGCTTGCGGACGGTGATAAGCACTGAGCACACGTAGGAAGCTAGCGGATGGCGATAGGCACCGGGAGCACGAAGGAAGCTAGCGGACTGCGATAGGTGTTGTCGCGACCCCTGCGGGTGATGATTGGCATCGTCGTCTACTATAGGTGCGCAAGAGGGGGAGACCCCTGAAAGCGGTAATAAGTTTCATCGTCTGTGCTCTTCACTGAGACGACTAGGACACATCTACGCATGGCAGTGAGCAACACCGTCTGTGAACGTTGCTGAGAGATAACGACAAGCAAACAAAAAGGGCAAGAAGTTTTCACATGCCGTTGCCGTTGCCATGCGTAATCTGTGTAACCACAGTAGGGAGAAAAGAGAAGAATGACGCATGCACGGCACATCCACTTCCTTGCATGGCCTCTAGGAGGTGTTCAAACGAAGAAGAAGAAGACAGAAAAGAAGAAAGAAAATTTACCTTGAGCTAAAAGGTACCGATCCGAAAGTTTCTCTTTCCTTTCTCTCTCTCTCTAAGCGTGACCCAACAATGATAAGAAAGAGAAATATTGTTCAACAAAACTCTCCTTCGTGAATGAATGAGAGGGGCCTGTGTACAACGTTTGTACGAGGTATATATAGAATTGTGCCCAAACATGGGGCGATTGATCAAAATTAAACCTAATTTTTAGAAACTAAGATTTAATTGAATTAAAAAATAAAAAATAGGGTGCAAGTTACAGATTTTCCCCTTCTTAACAATTTTTAAAATTCCAAAACACTCCCTGTGCTGCCCTAGAACTTGCTGGATCTTTCAAGGATGATCTAGGGTTGTTTTGATGCTCGTTTACTCGAAAGATGATTGTTTTCTTGTAGGGATCAGCATGGTAATTGATTTGATGCCAAATTCAAGCCATGGATCATATTTTTAGGGCACAATCAAGTGTCTTGAAACTTTGGATCGATAGTGTGCTCGTTCCTTGACGTTTTTCAGTGATTTCTTCGCTGGATCAGACTGAGCTCTATGTCACGATCGCATGGCAACAAATGCAGCTCGACTCCGTGTCCGGACAAAGATTGTGCAACTTTTGAGTTTTAGACGAAATTTAGAATTCTGGGGCCAGAATTTGCAATCACTCCATTGGCTTTGTGTGCAGAATCCGACCATTCATCATGTACGAGGTTCAGACTAGAGAAAGCCCTAGACTTATACACACGATGGAACTGATTTCACATAGATCGTGATTCTGAGCTGCGTAATTTGGCCGCTAGAGTGAGGTGCGATGTTGCTCATTTTCCTGCAACTTCTTCACAGATCAGCAGCCCCTCTCGAGCTTTTCTTCGCGCTTGGGCATCGTCACGGGGCGTGCCACATATCGGAAAGCTCGGCTCGACGAGACGAACACATGTCATCAAGTTTGAGTGCAATCTGATCTCAATTGAGGGAGATATAAGCATCGAAAGTCATTGTTTGTGACTGCCCTTTTGATAGGGTTTAGTTGCAGGGTGGCCGCACGGGAATAGCGTACGACTCCTCCTGTTTCACTATTTTATTTATAACTTCTTCCTGGAATGTTCGTTTATGATGAAATTTGACCTCTAGAAGTTTTCAATTGTGTTGGATCCAATGGTGGTGGTCTCACAGTAATTTGACGCATAAAAAATGTAGTTCCAGTTTTAGCGGTCCATTTCAGGGTGCTTGAGTCTGATTCTATCGAAACTGTCTCCCAGTCTGTAGTGTCTTAGACATATTAGAATGCGATAAAAATTGGCAGGAGTCTTTTAGGAGTCCTCGTGAAGATCTTGACTAGTTCAGTGGCCATTTTGAGATTGTCTGAATTTCCACTGTTTGTTAGGCTTTATTGACTAGGGACCAAGGTGTTGAAAAATGTATTCAAACAAGGAGAAGAAGAGGAAAGAAAAGAAGAAAAAGAGAAGAAGAGAATAAAGAAGAGAAGGGAAAAAGAAGAGAAGAGAGGAGACGAGAAGAGGGAAGAAAGAAGAGATAAGAGGATAGAAAAGAAAGTAAAGAAGAGGGAAGAAAAAGGAGAGCAGAAGAAAAGAAGAGAGAAGAGAAGAGCGAGAAGGAGAAGAGAAGAGAAAGTGAAAGAAGAGAGAGAAAAAAAAGAGAAAGAAGAGAGATAAGAGAGAAAGAAGAAAGAGAAAGATGAGATAAGAGAGATGAGAGGTGAGAGAAAGAGGAGAGAGAATAGAGGTGAGAGAAAGAAGAAAGAGAAGAGAGGTGAAAGAAAGAAGGGAGAAGAGAGAAGAGAAGTGAGAGAAGAGAGAAAAAAAGGGAGATAGAAGCATGGACAACGATGGAGTTCTATTGTCCATGATAGAGGATGGATGAGAGAGAAAGAACATGGACAGCTATGAACTACCGTTCATGACAGACGAAAGAAAAGAGAGAAAGAACATGGCTGACGATGAACTTCCACCGTACATGATAGAGAGAGAATTGAATGAGAAAGGAATGTCAAGCACGGTGATGAGCATCACCTTGCACAACATGGGAAAGGGGAAACTTGAACAGAGGCCAAGCCCGCCACTCGGGTTAAGCTCGGATTCACTTTGCAGGTCTCCAGAGGATAAGGGAAAATTGAACACGTCATACCCGGTGATGTGAAGAATAATAAGGAAAGAGGAGAGAGGTAAACACACACAGTGCAGCCACTATTGTGTGTGACAAATAGAGGGAAGAAAAAAAAAAGTGAGATTCATGCACGATGTTACCATCACCATGCATGTTCATACAGAAAGAGACAGAGAGAAAGATATAGCAGAGAGAAGAAAGTAGAGAAAGAGATTCATGCACGACACTGCCATCACCGTGCATGTATAGATAGAGAGAGGCAAAGAGAAAGATAGAGCAAAGAGAAGAAAGTAGAGAAAGAGATTAGTGCACGGTGTTGCCATCGCCATGCATGTTCCGACAGAAAGAGTTAGAGAGAAAGATTGAGCAAAGCGAGAATGAAGAGAAATATTTTCATGCATGGTGTTGCCATCGTCTTTCATGTTCAGACAGAAAGAGATAGAGAGAAAGATAGAGAAAAGAGAGTGCAAGGCGTTGTCATCGCTATGCATGTTCAGAAAGAGAGAGACAAAGAGAAAGAGCAAAGAAAGAATGAAGAAGAAAGGAAAAGAGAGAAAGAAATAGAGATGAGAGGAGGAGAGAGAAAGAGATAGAGATGCGAGGGGAGAGAGAAAGAGATAGAGATGAGAGGAGGAGACAGAAAGAGAATGAGATGAGAGGAGGAGAGTGAATGAGAGAGATGAGAGGAGAGAGAAAATTACCTTACTGAAGCGTACCGACCCTTTTCTTCTCTCTACTCTCTCTCTCTCCAAGACACACCCACAAATTCAAAGTAAAAGCATGAACTTTATTGATCAATTGAAAGTATGAGGGGAGCTCTAGGGAAGAACCTTTTACAATTAAGTTTAGCATATATTTATAGAATTGGGCCCAAACATTGGTGGATGCCCAAAAACTACTCTAATTGATGATAATTACAATTTAATTAAATGAAAAGAAATTCCAAAAATTGGTGCCAAATGATTGTTTTGCCCCTGCCTAACAATTCATGGAATTTCAAATTAGTCTATATTGTTGCTCTAGAACGTGCATGATCTTTCGTGGATGATCCGGGGTTGCTCTGGTACATGTTTGACCGAAGGATGATTCTTTTCTTGTAGGGCTCAGCTTGGCGATCGATTTGATTCCAACTACGAGCCATGGATCATGTATTTAAGCCATGATCATGGGACTTAAAATTTGAATGAATCTTGAAAACTTCTGATTGATAGTGCAATCGTTTCTTGATGTTTTTAAGAGATCTCTTCATTGTATTGAACTAAGAATGCCATCACGATCGTGTAGCAACAAACAAAGCTTGATTTCGTGCCCGGTTGAAGATTTCATAACTTTTAGGTTTTGACCGGGATCTGAACTCCAGAGGCAAGAATTTATAGTCACTTCGACGCCTTCATGTGCGAAATTCAGCCGTTCATCATGTACGGGGATCGGACTCGAGATAGCCCTAGACCTTACGCACATGATGGAAGTAGTCGTACGTCAATCAAATGCACGACCACCATGATTTGGCCGCGCGAGCATGCTGTGTCACTGCTCATTTTTCGACACTTTTCTTCATGGATTGAAAACTTCTCTCAAGCTTTTCTCCTTGCTCGGGCGTGTTCACGAGGTGTCACACACATTAAAACGCTCGCCTTGATGAGATGAACACATCAAAAATTTTGATCATGATCCGACTCGGGATGAGTGAGATATGGCCTAGAAAGTCACTACCCGAGACTGTAAAAATAGCCACCTTTAATGGTGATTTGGTGCAGGAGGGTGCACAAAAATAGTGTGTGGCCTACCCCTTTTTATTCTTTTACACATAACTTTGTCCTGGAGTGCCCGATTAAGCCGAAACTTTACCCATTAGGGTTTTAGACCGTGCCGAATCCAATGGTAGTGGTCCCATAGAAATTTGACACACTAAAAATATAATTCTAGTTACGGGGTTCGTTTCAAGGTGCCAAAGGATGATTTTTCCGAAATTGTTTCTTTGTCGTCCTTATCTTAAACATGTCAGATTATGATGAAACTTGACAAGTGTCCTTTTGAAGTGCTTAAGAATATTCTGACTTGTTTTGGGGAAATCTGAAGATTCTCAAGAATTCCACTGTATGTCAAGGCTCTATTGATCGGCTTCTCTTTTTATTCCGCAATGGGGACCCAAGGTGTTGAAAAATGTCTTCAAACGGCTTGCCCTACTGAATGTTGTGCTTTGAGAGAAGCAAGAAGGACAACATTCAGAAAATTTCCTTCGATTACTTTTTTCTTCGTAGCCACAAGGCCACGTGAACACCAAAGAGATCCACGCAATGCTGTAACGAGGATGTTCAAACATTTGGATGCAATGTACATGGCCATCTGTGGCAACTTTAGGGGGAGAAGAGACCTTTTTTATAGATATCGTCGAAGTCCTCACCCTCAAGGGACTATTTGTGATCCTCACTGTTGAGGACTTTGTACGGACCTTGTTGGTCAAAATCAGGCCCGTCTTGCGGTCGAGTGCCATGTTGAAGGGCATTTTTCCCATTTTGGTCTGGGTTTGTTTGTTTTGTTGTTTGTTGTGGATGGTTTGCTGAAGGGCCTTTGGTTGGCGTCCGTCTGCGTGGTGCACCAAATTGTACTCGGTGGGCAGGGTACCTTAGTTTATCGAGGTGACCAGCTGTGGGTATAACTCCTGCCTATTGCTTACAGTGTTGTTACATAACAGGTCAACGTTTTAGCTTACTTTGGCTTTTCTTTGAGCGTCTTTAGTATTTTGGAGTGCGTTTAGTGACCTTGTGGGAATAGTGCTCTTCCTCATGAGACTTGTCTTACCTTCTTGGTGAGTCCTCTGTCTTTCGAGTCCTTTTTGTAAATGGACTCAGGCTATCAAAATCTTGCTCGATGCTCATATTTTTGTGTCCTGGTATTGTGACACCAGTGATTTTTCTTTTGAATGTGGTTTGAAGCTGCTTGTTGATGGGAGTGCTGCATCAACCTGTTTATTGATCCAAGCGTCCTTTGAGGGTTTTCACTTGGGTTGGGAAGTAGCACTGTAGAGACAGTTTTCAACAACTTCCTTCTATTCAGGGCTCTTTTACCCATGACCTTTTCGACCACGTCCACCCTTATTTTTCCAAGTTTACTCATGGTGCCATTTCGACATTTTCACCTTGCCCGGGTTTTTATTTTCACAGAAATAGTTTACTCATGGTTTCATGACCACGCCCGTCTGTCATTCTTACTCATGGGTTCCCTTGTTTAGGTACACACCATGCCCGTTATTATTTTGTGAAGGCATGTTTAAGGTCATGCCTTTAGGACTTATGCAAAGCCTTTCAACGTCATGCGGCTAGGACGTCCACTACAGTATAAGGTCATACAACTGTACCATGGTGGTGATGAATTGCAGTTTGTGGAGGCCATGGAGTGAGTATGGTGATAGTTTTGATTCACTTTTTGAGAGATGGCACGAGGCTACCTAAGAAAGATGGATATGATGTATGTATGGTAGGTGAAAAATGATGACCCACTAGCTGACGGCGAGTATGGATGGCGGGATGGCTCGCCATTTTGTGAGCACGGGTGAGATTCACTGGAGAATGATGGGCGGTGATAAAATAAATAGACTCACTGGGGAGGTAATGAAGGTGGTGTGCAAACATGAACGGATCGGTTAGGGAAGACGTACGTGAAGACGCATGTAAAGGGCTCGTATGTGTGTGTGAACGTATTTTAAGGTCATGCCTCCTAGGCGTGTGCAAAGCAGTTTAATGTCATGCGGCCAGGATGTGCACTATAGTTTAGGGTCATATAGCTTGGACTATGGTTATGCAATTTAGAGGCATGCAACTAGGACCATGCAGTTTAAGGTCGTGCAACTAGATCTCCACTTCAGTTTAAGGTCATATAGTTTGGGCCATGGTGCTAAGCCATTTAACGTCATGCGTCCAGGACATGCACTATAGTTTAAGGTCATATAGTTTGGACCATGGTGCTAAGCCATTTTACGTCATGCGTCTAGAACATGCACTATAGTTTAAGGTCATATAGTTTGGACCACGGATTTGCATTTTAAGGTCTTGCAACTAAATCTTTGCTACAGTTTATGGTCACATTGTTTGGACCATGCAGTGTAAGGTCGTGCACCTAAACCAAGGTTGTGCTGCTTAAGGTCATGCAGCACGGACCATTGTGTGGGTCACCTAGTAGGTGAAGCTCCATGGGGGATAGGTCTGTGGATAGAAATTTGACTCCCTAGGGATAAATAGTTAAGGCAAGCAGGTGCTTTAGAAGAGAAGCAGACTTCATAGGGGATTAGGGGACAAGCATGATTCCCTAAGGTGAAACCAAATGATGCTCCATAGGGAGTAAGCTTAGAGAAGGTAACCCGACTCCTAGGGATAAGACAGCTTGGTGCGGGACTGACCCTTTGGGGATTGAAGGGGTAAGCATGACCCTTTTTAGTATACACCTAACTCCATTAGGGCACGATGGGTTGCGACACTGGCACAAATCCTACTGGGGATGATGGGAGAAAACTTACAGTGATGATCAGGTTTAGACCTGCGCGGTGCTAGCCACGGACAGCAGCAACATGCACAGCAGTAGCATTGGTGCACACAACATTAATAAAAGCCGCGCTGGCATACATAAAATTGGTCATGGGCCATAGTAGTAGGGGCGTTCGCAGCGTTTGTTGCATGCGGTGTTAGTCACGCTTGGCGATACTGAACATAGTCGGCGTTATCCTGTGTTCGGGCCTCGGACTTGGGCTCGATCCGGTCCGACCCGTATGAAGGTTGATACTCGACATTGCACAGGCGGCGGTAAGCCTCTGTTCAGACCTCGGGTTTGAGCTCGACCCGATCTGGCCCATGTGAAGGTTTATACTCAATGTTGCATAGGCAGCGATAAGCCTCTATTAAGGCCTCGGGTTTGACCCCGACCCAGTCGGACCCTTTGCCATTTGGCCTTCAGAGACTTGTATAATATTCTTGCTTTGTGATGGGCACCGTGGGGACGCTTCGCCTATATAATGGGTTTAACCCCATTCTTCAGTGTTTTACCGAAGGTAAAACAGTAACAGTGAGAGAGAGGAAAGGACTTCCGACGAGAACTCTGGTGTGAAGAAGAGTATTTGCAAGAGTTTTACTGGCGAGTACACATTAGCAATGTTGCGCAGGGGGGATCACGAGGGTTAGTGCTACCGAAGTTGCCAAGAAGGGTGTGTGAAAAGAGTTGGCCGGAGTTCATAGTGATTTCGACAGTGGTTCTAAGTTACCGGAGTGGTGGGAAAGAGGCAGGCGAAGGTCGCCGGGCATTTCCATGGATTTCCCAATGGTTTTACATCATTGGGGAGTAGTGGGGGAGTAACAGTGAGGTTTTTCTGGTGAGTGGAAGCGGTTTCCTGATGAGAAACCAATGGTGGAAGGGAAAGCGAACTGTCATATGAAGGTGAACAGTCACGGGGTGTACGGCTGTAAGTCTACACATGCGAAACATACGTCATGCCACATCGTAGTGGCAGTTGTCAGACAGTGCTCCTGGGATCAAGATGAAACGCGTCCAGTCAATTTGCACATGCGAGAGATTCGAGTAGCGTTTGCTTCAAGCAGTGATAGTCTTGAGGACACGGTCAGCGTCAGGTTCTTTAGAACCCTATCACACCCAATGTTAGTTCTTCAAAATGCACTCGGCGTTAGTCTTCAGCAAGCATAGTCGGCATTACCACAGCCGGAGTTAGGCCTTCAAAACGCACCTAGCGTTAGTCTTTAGTAAGCATAGTTGGCGTTAGTATAGCCGACATTAGACCTTCAGAACACACCCGGTGTTAGCCTTCAGCAAGCACAACCACTGTTAGTACAGCCGACGTTCGATCATATTTTGATGAAATCAGCATTAGTCACGCTCGGCTTTTAGTCAGCACCTTTCACATGCAGTGATAACCTTGTGCCTTGGTAATTTCCACACAGTCGTGAGTGCTTAAAGTCAGTCCAATGGCCGGGCCTTCAAACAAAATCTCTAACATGAAGAATCTTCCAAAGGGAGCAGAGCTTGTCACAAATGAATTTAATGGTGAGAATCTGGTCCAAGGTGAACCTATTTTGTTGACGGCCCCAATATGCAAACCGGAGTGGCCTCTCAGTGTCACTTTCATCACCGACCTGATTCGATTTGAGGTCCGGGCAGGGGGAGCACCAATATTTGAAGGGGTACTCTTCATGGACCCTCCAGGTGCTAGGGTCACACAGAAGCATTCTTGAGTGTGCTTTTTTACTAGCAGCAGTTCAGTGAACGACTGGCTATTATGATCGGTGCCCCAACACCGTTAAGGTACTGCTGGAGACCAGGAGTCATGTTAGCAACACATGGCTTCTCGGGCACGGGGAGGCAGGAATCTCCTTACTAGATCTTTACTTCATCGGTGGTCTTCCGCAGATTGGCGCCATGTATGATGAGTTCGTGCCTCATAACTAAGTCATTTTTTGTTCTGCTCACCTATGCGAAGAAGAACGCTTGCTAGTCTCCAAAAAATATTTGAGGTTTACCAATTTCTTTATTTCAAGGCTAGCAACAATCGAGTGACCTTCACCGATTGGGTGAAATTATTTTGTGGGTATTACCTCGAGGAGGGTGGTCGAGGCACTCTAAGAAGGAAGGGGACTCCCAGGAAGGTACTCCAAATTCCTTTCTCATTGAACAAGGGGATCATTAGCAGCCACGAGACGGTCCTACACCTCTCAGAGGCTCCCAAAAAACTATAGACAGATGAAGATCAGCCTTTTGGATCCCAGGAACAAGACCCCATGGGTGAGCTGGGAAGCAGGGTTCATAGCCTCCAAAGTAAGTTGCAGGTTATGCACGTCGCTTCAAAGCATTTAAAGGGGTTCGTCCTTGAGAGTCAAACCTATGACGAGCTCCAAAGCAGTGCACCTTGAATGAAAGCCAAGGCTCCCCCAGATTGGGGCATTTACAATAAGCAGGTTCATCAAATCATGAGAACCATGAATTATGAGCCCCAATCCAATCAAATGATAAGGAGTGAGGAAGCATCTGCTCCCCCATTTGAGGTCATTGAAGACACAGCCGGCTGCCAAAAGACGAAGCAAAGAGTGGGCTTTTTCCTCTCAAGTTATGAAAGAGCAGAAGCAATGAAATAGGAAAGGAAGAGAAATAAGAGACGTGCATTGCATAGAAAAGAAAAGAACTCTTTCATTCCTCAAAAAATAATGTTACAAGTGTATTTTCTTTACTGAAAGAAACCTGGAAAGGAGGCACTGTCAAAAGCGGTCAATGATTTCATTAAACTTCCCCCTCCACTCTTCGACTGAGGGCTTCACTCGCTCACTATTGGCCCTCAATTTGGCCACCATTTTGGCTTCATGGTCCACTCGAGTAAGCTACCCCCTCAAGGAGCACTCGAGGTCCAGTAGCTTTTGCCTTATCTCCTTATCTTTGGCTTCCTAGGGTGCTGTCTCCTCCTCCAACTCCTCAAGCGCCTGCACCCATTTGGCAATTTTCATCTTCATGGTCAGTACCTTACCATGGCGCGTCACAACCCTCTCGATAAGAGAAGACCTCTAGGAGATTGTATCATCTATCTTCCCTACCTAGGCATCAACCTACTCTTAGTTCTATCTTAAGGAATTCTCTAAGCACTCCAGACGAGAGTCCTCTAGTTGCTTTTCAACTTTCTCCACCTGCAGAGCCTTCATCCTCGCTCCCTCTAGCTCATTGGCGATACTATCAAAGTAAGGGAGCTCTTCAGGCACACTTCCTAGGGCGATCCCCCTCAATTGCAAGAGTGTTGTTCCAAGCTCTTCGAGAGGCAGCTCCTTCAGCTTCTAGAAGCTCGTTCGCAACATCTTGAAGAAAACGTCGGATATCCCACTGAAAGTAGGCCGGAGCAGCATGGTAGGAGCAACCACAACAGGAGGATCTCTAACGGGGTTTATCTTTCCTCGATAAGCACAGTAGCCTCTAGAGCTCAAGAGGCCCTCTTTGCCTCCACCACCTCATCAAGGCTAGCCTTCTCAGTCCCATTCACCTCCATCAGGACTAAGACCACCCCTTCAGCCACGGACGTTGCCTTCCTGATCCAAAGCAATTTCGATCGGGGCACTAGACTTTGAGGCACCTGTGCTTCTGAAGTGCCAAGGAAATTTCGGGTGAAGGAGAAGGTGAATCCTCAAGAGCAGAAGGCGATGCAAAAACAGCAGGAGACACATAGCCCTTTGAATAGGTAGAGGGTGAAGAGTCATCTTCTTACACAAGAACCACTGGAAATTTATGCCCTTTGCGCCTTGAGACCTTGGTTTCCATCTTGGTCAGAGCACAAGGAGTCGTTGGGGCAGCCTGATTCCTCTTCTTTCCTCTTGCCTGCTCATGTACAGTAGCCTTCGATGTGCTTCATTTGGATGAACTGGTAACCATCTTGCTATGAGAGCCACTCCCTATCAACTCATTCAAATCCTGGATCGGACGCCCTTCAAGACTAGGGACCTCGTGGCCCTCTTTCCATTTGAAAATAGCAAAAAGATTATAAAAAATACTCTCTATCTCCTGCTCCATGTCAAGAAACCCAGGCAGAGGCATGTCCACGACAATTTGGCGAGGCAGCCTGAGAGTGCACCATTCCCAAAGAAAGCCCAGGGTACATACCTCCCCCAGCAGAGGGGTCCTCGCCATCCTCCTCTACCTAATCTCCTTGCTCCAGCACATACTTATTCACCTCTGTGAACTCCAGGCATGTGGTGGAAGCTATGTGAATGTGCCTCGGAAGCCAAGTCTTCCAGTGGGTTCCCAGCTGGTCCTTCTTCGAACGAGCGGCCTTGCGGCCTTGTTGATTGGTCCCATGCTGCCGAGCATATCTGTGAGGGGAATACCCCTCGAGCTTCGCACTATGAATAGTACGGTAGGGGAGAACTCCTTCCCTAACACCCAACATATACATCATCTCCTTATGAGTGGTATGAGCACCGTCCAGACTCTTTCCCAGATCATCAATGAAAACACGATCTGTAAGACTCCCCACCGGAAAGGTGGGCCTCTTCACGTGATGGTTATCATTGAAGAGCAAGCTAAGCACATGGCTAGGAGTATGAAAGATAAATTTCTACTTAGCAATCCTCGGCAGAAACGGGCACTTCGTCTTCGCTAATTCTTTGGTTCAGAGGTAAGTGCCCGGGAAATAAGCCCCAAGCCAGCTCTATACATAATGGATGGGGAAAGGCATCTTGAAGTCCCCAGAAAAGGCTTCACCATCGACCATGCCATTCTTTCCTTCATCGCCTTGATAAACCTTTCCCCTAAATATGACTCTTAGGTCGTAGTAGATGTTGCAAAGGACCGACTGCGCAAGCGCGTATTTTGGCCCTCTCTCCATGTCACAAGCCACATAGAAAGTGCCTGAACGGATGATGTCTACTCCCCTGAGGAGAGCAAATTTGCACAAGAAAAGCACCAGATAGGCTGCTAGGAAGATATGCTCGTTCTCCTCCGATAGCTCAAACATTGGTGGGGCCTCCTCCTTTCCTTTCTCTGGAGAGGGACTGGCTTCATCATCACAGTCCCCTTAGAAAACCGCCGCCCACTTGGTGAAGGTAATGCGTCCCTTCTTGCTTTCAGAGCAGTCGGTAAACTCCAAACAGCTCTCGAAGCCCAGCAGATGGGACTTCCTTCCCGACCCATTTGTTCTAAAAAATGACTGAGTTTAGAGGCATGAACTCATCATAGATGTTACCAATGAGTGGTAGCCCACCAATAAAATACAAGTTTAGCAGATATATCCTTGCTTCACCACGACCGAGTAGCCATGTGTTGCTAACATGGCTCCATTCTCCAAAAGCACCTTGACCGCGATCGAGAAACTATCAAAGTAGCCCATCGAAAAATGAATGGTGTTCAGCAGAGAAGCACGCTTCAAAATGTCCCTGAACCGGCTAAGCACTCTTATGATCCAGGAGGAGTACCCCTTCAAATATTGGTGCTCTGCTTGCACTCGCAGCCCATGAGAAGACCATTTCATGTTAGGGGTTTGTAGTATCACTTGCCTATAGTCGAAAAGTTTCCATTAGAGGCTATGTTTCAATGTAGGCAGTGCAGGAGGCCTACTCCTTCCTCTACATTCACGTTGCCATCATTATCTTCCCTTGTTACTAGCTGGACAGACTAACGAAGGTGATGCTCAAGGGCCACCTCGGTTCACATAAGCTTTTCGTGAGCCAGATGGGCTCGTCTCTCACCAAGCTTTCGCCGGTGAAGACATTAGTGCTAAGGTCCCTTACTCGCGGGAGGTTCTTCACATCTAGAACAACACCTGAAGACTGGGCCATCAGATTAAAAGCCTCACTACCAAAAGACACTAAGCAGATAAGAAGAACTACGATCACAAAGGCGTATCACCGATTGGAACGCTGGCAAGCTATCGCCGTCTCGTAACCTAGGGTAGGACTTTCGCCGTTTGCCCACTGAGATGGTATCCTTATGCGCAGGAGACAGAGCTATTTTCCATCTTGCAACCAAAAGATGTTATCGTCGTCCCCTGACCAAGGGACTATTAGAAACGCTTGCGCTCCAACTATTCGCACATGCTACACGTGCATCACACCACGTCCGTCGGAATCCGAGCATGCTGCCAGACACCTGCGGCGTGGCCTGTCACCGCGCAAGTGGAGGGTGACTGTTTGTCGTTCCACAACCCTTCGTCTCTTCGGCCGTTACACTTGAGCAGCCCCTCAAGTTCCCATCGGCATTTCTCCTCTTCGCCAAGAGTTCAATCTTGCTCACCAAGAAACCTTTCCATTACTAACTGAAGTTGGTGGAAAACCACCGAAATTTGCAAAACGTTTTCCTGTGACCCTGCGGCTTGCCCCTCTCCCTGCTTTTGAACAGTTCATCACAAACTCACTGGAATTCCACAAAGTTTCCTGTGAGCCCACTGCTACTCCTCCTTCTTCTCTTCCAAAAACCAAAGGACCGTCAGCTCCTCTGCCTTCTGTGTGACCTCCCCTTCAGCCACGGGACTATCAGGGAAGCTCTCGAACTTTGATAGAGAACCTCTGCAAATTTGGCTCAAGCCTTGAGAAACCTTGTTCCTCGCTCAGAGAGCTTCTGCACTCTCCGAAAATATTCGCTAACACTCTACAAGGACCCACAACCTGTTGAAGCTTGCCAGAAAAGCTCCTGAAAGCCTGTCTACTACGAGCTTTGGCCAGAAAACTCTCGCCGGATGTCTCCTGCCAAAGGCTTAGGTTCTCTCTCTCTCTCTCTCTCTCTAAACTATTTATCCTTCGGTAAAATAGTAAAATGGGGTTTTCTCCCTTTTATACTCAGCAGTGCCGTAAACTGCCCTTGACAAATTTGAACAGACGTTGCAGTCCTCATCTTTTGACCGCAATACGACCAGGCCGGGGTGGGTCAAGCTCAAGACCTGAAAAGTTCCATCACTGCACGCCTTCGTCTAATGCCATCGTCGCGTGCCTTCATCAACGACCATTGCCGCACGCCTTTGTCAAGGGCCATCACTGCTCACCTTCGCTCAAAGGCTATCGTCGTGCCCTTCGTCAAGGATCTATCATTGTGCACCACACTAAGGGGCCGAACGCCATGTGCACAGCATCGAGGCCTAATGCCACGTGCTCCATCCAACACTTAGTATCGTGATCATGCCACGATACTCCCATCTGGACCATTGTGCTGCCTCCTCAAAAAGTTCATTCCCTACACCACAGTCTCACTTCTCAAGGAGTCCAGTTTATCGGTGACGACTCTGTTCCCTATAGAGTCGCGTTCCTTCAACACGCTATGGTCCGCTTAAAATGCACCGCCATGGTCTGCACTACTTGACCTTAAACTGCACAGCCATAGCCCGCACTGCATGACCTTAAAGTGCACATCCATGGTTCGTGCAGCATGACCTTAAACTGCACAGCCATGGTCTGTATTGCATGACCTTAAACTACACAACAATGCTCCATGCTGCATGACTTTAAACTGCACAGCCATGGTCCGTGTTGCATGACCTGAAACTGCACAGCCATGGTCCGCATTGCATGACGTTAAACTGCACAACAGTGCTCTGTGCTGCATGACTTTAAGCTGCATAGCCATGGTCTGTGCTGCATGACCTTAAATTTCACAGCCATGGTCCATGCTGTATGACTTTAAACTGCACAACTATGGTCCGAGCTGTATGACCTTAAACTGTGCAGCCTTGGTCCAAACTATATGACCGTAAACTATAACGAAGGTCTAGTTGCATGACCTTAAACTGCATGGTCCTATCCGCATGACTTTAAACTGCAGAGCCATAGTCTGATCCATAAGACCTTAAAATTGAAACGCATGGTGTGACAAATACTCCATAGGCATAACTTTATCAAAAAATGGACCACCTTTTCACTAAGGTGTATTTCATTAACACCCCCAGTGGAGTTAAGTGTATGACAGGAAAAGAGGGGATCGCACCTACCCCTCCACTCCCTAGTGGGTCTGCTTCATACCAACACCCCAACATGAGTCATACCCTATTGTGACTTACTATCCCCAGCGAATTAGGGCCACGCTTATCTTTTCAACCCCCAATAGGGCAACACTCGTGCTCCGGCACCACATCCCTAGTGGAGTTATGTGAAGCTTCACCCTTCACCCCAGGGAGTCACACTTACCCCCTTAATCGCCAATAGAGTCTGCTTCCACTTGCCACTCTTCTTGAGGCCACCATTTTAATCTAAAAGCCCCTACCTGTGTATAGCCTTAGATATTTTTATCTCAAGGATTCATATCACTATCCACAGACGTATCCCCTAGGGAGCTTCACATACGTGCTATGCTGCATGACATTAAACTACACAGCCATGGTCCTAGTTGCATGACATGAAACTATAGTAGAGGTCTAATTGCATGACCTTAAACTGAATGGTCCTAGTTGCATGACTTTAAACTGCATAACATGGTCCAAACTATATGATCTTGAACTATAGTGGACTTCTAGTTGCACGTCCTTAAACTGTATGGTCATAGTTGCATGACTCTAAACTTCATAACCACTGTCCAAGCTATATGACCTTAAACCATAGTGCACGTCTTGGTCGCATGACGTTAAACTTCTTCGCACAAGTCTAGGAGGCATGACCTTAAAGACACCCCTACATACGTGCATACCCCTTTTTATATGCATCTTCACGCATCTATCCCCTAACTAACCCATTCGTGTATGCACACCACCTCCATTGTCTCCCTAGTGAGTCTACGCATGTGCACACACCCTTTACGTGCATCTACATGCACGCCTTCCCTAACCGACCCATTCGCGTGTGCACTCCACCTCCATTGTCTCCCCAATGAGTCTACACATTTACACACGCCCTTTACATGCATCTCCACATACGCCTTCCCTAACCGACCTGTTCGTGTGCGTGCACCATCTTCATTACTGTTATTTATCATTCCCCAATGAATTCATTCACCAATCCTCAGTGAGTCTTAACCGTGCTCACAAAACGGTGATCATTCCACCTTCATACTCGTCGTCAACTAGTGGGTCACCATCGTTCACCCACCATTCATACATTATCCATCTTTCATAGGTAGCCTCGTGCCATCTCCCCAAAGTGAGTCGAAACCATCATCATACTCACTCCATGGTCTCTACATACCACCATTCATCACCACTATGGTCTAGCTGTATGACCCTAAACTATAGTGCATGTCCTGGCCGCATGACGTTAAAAGGCTTTGCACAAGTCTCGAAAGCATAACTCTAAACATGCTTTCACAAAAAATGGGCATGGTGTACACATGAACAAGGGAACGCCATGAGTAAAAATGATGGATGGACATTGTCTTAAAACAAAGAGTAAAAGAGTTCTGCAAAAACAAAAACCCAGGCAGAGTAAAAACCCCAAAAGGGCGCTATGAGTAAAAACGGATGAAAAGGGTGGACATGGCTTCCAAGTCATGGTTCAAAGAGGCCAAAAACAAAAGAAGTCCGTGAAAAACATCTTTACAGCACCACTTCTCTTATTCAAGTACCCACAAAAGGGCGCTTACTACCACAGCCTTAACTGACACTCAAAGTCCAAACAATCATAATCCTGGCTAATGAGGTCTACCAAAATCCTCAAATGCCTGCATTTAATCACAACACTAAATGGCTTGCCAAGAAATGAGAGTCGCAAAAGATCTCTCACACATCAACATAACACAAAATGGCTCGTCCAGGAGTGAGAGCCGCCTAAGGTCTCCCACACTTCAACTCCAAAATGCTAAGGACCATCACGAAGGCAAGAAAATGACGAAGGCAGGGGCTAACCTTCTTGAGACTTCAGGGTTACTCCTCCTCGTGAGATCGCCTCGCTTAAAACCTTCCTTAGCCGATAGGTTTAGAGCTTCGGGACATGCCCTAGACTGGACCCGACAAGATGGGGCCCACGAGGCCACCTCGCTAAAACCCCCCTAGCTAACAGGTGCCGACTTTCAGGTAGGTCAGAAGCCCCATTAAAGGAACAATCATGACTTGTGAGTTTCGACACTCATATCACACTCGTTCGAGGTCGGATCAAGCCCAAATTTTGTGACCATATTCGACTCATCAAGAGCGTTTCAATATGTGGCACGCCTCGTGACGATGCTCGAGTGCAAAGAAAAGATAGAGAGAAGTTGCTGATCCATGAAAAAAGGGCAGAAAAATCAACACATCATGCCTTGCTCAAGCAACCAAATCAGGCGGCTCGCAAGCCCGATCGACGTGAGACTAGATCCATCGCATGCGTAAGGTCGGTGGCCATCACTAATCCAAACCTCACGTATAGTGAATGGATGGATTTTGCACACGAAACTGATGAAGTGTCTACAAATTTCGTTGTCAGAATCCTAGATTCCAACCAAAACTTCAAACTTGTAAAACCTTTGTTCGGGCACGGAATCGAGCTGCGTTTGTTGCCCCACGATCGTGACGACAGGCTCAATGTTATCCAGCGAAGAAATTATAGAAAATATTTAAGGAATGAGCACACAATCGATCCATAGTTTTAATAATTATTCAAATTTCAAGTGGCATGATCGTGCGCTAAAATCGCGATCCATGGCTCGAAGTTGGTATCAAGTCGATCGCTATGCCGAGCTCTACAAGAAAACAATCAACTCTTGATCAACTGGGCATCGAAACGACTTGGATCATCGCACGATCTAGGGCAACACAGACTCTTCTACAATTCCACGACTTGTTAGGAAGGGGCAAATGTATCATTTTGCACCCTATTTTGTTTATAGCACAGAATCGAGCGATCTAACAACGTCGATCTCTCAGATCTGACACTTTCAACTGATAAAAAATAAATAAAAAAGCAATGGTAGAGAAAGTGGGAATCATCAAATTCAGATCTGAGATCAGGTCTACCTAGAAACGAGCAGATCTGCTTTGTGGTGGAGTTAGCGTGATCCGAAGCATTTCAAAACACAATTTTCAATCAGAATGAATCAAAGCCAGATGAAAATAAAGTAAATATAATAAAAGAGAAGAGGAAATGAATGAGAAGAAAATACCGAACCGGGCCGGATTGCCTGGGCTTCCCGACCGTATCAGAACTGGTTACTTCTTCCCTTGTGGTCCATATGTTTATCAGCAAATTCTGGTAGTAATAGTGTGGCTGTGCCCAAGAAATGGTTTAGATCTAGGGTTGTTGTGCCCTAGGTCTAGGTTTACTCAAGCATAAGATAAGGGTTAGGGTTTTCTCAAGGAAGGTCTCTCTAGTCTTCTAGGGTTTCTCTTCCAGCCTAAAGATTCTAAAAGTCTCATCCCTAGCGCAGAATCGAGCAATCTAACGACATAGATCCCTTAGATCTAACACTTTCAACTTAAAAAAAATAAATGAAAAAGCAATGGTAGAGAAAGGGGGAACAATTGAATGCAGATCTGCCTAGAAACGAGCATATCTGCTTTCAGATATGTGGCGGAGCCAGTATGATCCGAAGCATTTCAAAACACAATTTTCAATCAAAATAAATCAAAGTCAGATAAAAAATAAATAAATACAATAAAAGAAAAGGGAAAATGAAGGAGAAGAAAATACGAAACCGGACCGGATGGCCCGGGCTTCCCGATCCTTCAAGGGCTCGCTCGTATCAGAACTGGTTCCTTTTACCATTGCAGTCCAGAAGTCGATCAACAAGTTTTTAGTAGTTGTAGGGTGGTTGTGCTCTAGAAATGCTTTATATTTAGGGTTTTTGTGCCCTAGGTTTAGGTTTACTCAGGCTTAAGATGAGGGTTTGGGTTTTCTAAGGAAAGGTCTCTCTACTCTCCTAGGGTTTCTCTTCCAGCCTAAAGTTTCTAAAAGTCTCGTCCCACTTCAAACCTTTCATTTTTCATCCTTTTATGGTCACCCATAGTGAGTTCATTACAACGAGGGATTTGTTGGGGCAAAGTTATCCCGTAACCAACAAATCCCTTGGTTAAACCAATTTTCAATTTTCTAATATTCGAATTTGACCGATGCGGATAGCATAACGCGACCAAACCACCCAAAATATGATCATAAAAACACGAAAAATGATAAAAACACGTTTGGGGAAAAACGGAGCACAAACTGTGCCTGAGCTCATTTTTTCTGACTTAACCTTCTAGGCACGATCAGTGTCAAGCGCTCACTTATTGCCTTGTTTGTTTTGCGTGCATTGTGTGCTTGACTTTACTTTTTATTTGCATGCTTCCTTACACACTATAGCACACACCGACAGGGAATCCCGGAAAACCAAATAACAACTTTTTCGAAAACCCCCAAAATCCGCGTTAACGGCGTGAGGGGAACCCCGCTTTAAGAGCCGAGGCGGTTGGGATTCGCGCAACTTTAACTGTGAGCGCCCCTCCATAATCCTTGCCTCAATGCAACTCCACATATAGTAGGACCTGGCAAAATCCTATAACAGGAGGTCAGGACTTATGTGGGGACCTATATCAGCTTAGCCGCATTTCAGTAGTTAGGAACCCACTTTCAAGCCAAGCCTAACTATAGTACTTTACTAGGTCAAATGTTTTCGTGTGCTTGCTTTCTTATTTATGATTGGTTAATCTTAGATCTCAGCACGGACTCGCCTTCGGTCCAAGCTGAACTCTAGGTCCAAGTTCAAGCTGTTACCCAGCCTAGCCCAAGTCCAAACCAAGTTCACTCCTAAGTCCGAACCAGGTTCACACCCAAGTCCCAACCTAGGTCCCATCTTGGTCTGAGCCGAAGGCTAGTTCCTAATTCTCTTTGATCCAGTTCAGGTCCATACTTGGTTTGATCAGTAAAACTTTCTGGGTCCAAGTTCAGGCTTATACACAGCCTAGCCCAGATCCAAACCAGCTTCACACCCAGGTTTGAACCTAGGCCCCTTTTTGGTCAGAGCCATGGGCTTGTGCCTAAAGAAACTTTTATCTAGTCTGGGTCTACACCCATTCTAAGTTTCATACTTTAGGTCCAAGACTAGGCTTGCACCCAGCTCAGTCCAAGTCCGGATCCGGTTTGCACCCAGGTTCGAACCTAGACCCACTCTTGGCCCAAGCTAAGACTCTCACTTACCTTATCTAGGTTCTAGTATAGGTCTAAGCATAGAGTTACCTCTAGGGTTGCATTAGGCTTATCCTAGTTCAGAGTCTAAACCAAAACCCGTTGAGTCTTGATTCCAGGCAAATTTTAGCCTAGTTGTCACTCAAGGTTTGCCCCTAAAGTCAGGTTACGTCTATCCTAAATTATCGAGTTTAGATTTTACCTAAGTTTAGATTCTATAACCTCGCCAAAAGCAATCACCATGTCAGTCACTAAAGGCGATTATGAGGACCGCTTCACAACTTACTGTAAACCAAACCTTCCCAAATTTAAGGACCAGTATGCTACAATCCCTGGGGATTACGGCCAGAACTAGGGTCAGTCCATTATCCATGTCTTCAATTAGAAGCTGAGTCCTAGGGATCCACTCCTAACCTTGAGCTTTGTATGGTCCAAAACGTTGGCTCCGCTAAAACAAAATTGAACAGTCAAGGGTCCGACCAAACATTGTTCTACAAGGAACCTTACGTAGTCACAATAACTATCATCTGACCTTAGTCAACCAAAGCAGAAGTCGTTCGTGGGAAGAAGTTCATGCAGCAACTAACACCAATTCTCACAACTCAAACCAAGATAACCCCGAGATGTAGCGGTCTCAAAACCAAGACCCACCTAGGTCACACCGTATTACAGTCCACGATGTCTTAACCATTGTAGACAGCCGAGGCATCAATCTAAACCAACCCTTAGGCAAGATAGGCATCCAGGCTGCCCTCAAAAATCTAGTCGACTTAGGTTACACAGTTCATGCCCCAGTTCATGGGTTGATTCAAAACCAACCTAATAGCATAGGTCAACCCACAGCACAGCCGAGTCAATCGATTCTTCAATCGGTCCCTCTTGTGTATCCGACCCAACCATCCTTGCAGTTTTAGCAACTGGTGACGATGCCTATGGGTTAGTAACCCCCTCAAGGACAAATGTGTCAAACCGCCCTGGTAATCGCGGCTCATCCATCACAGGCCCAAGCAAGCCAACATCTACCCCAAGTCTCGACTCATCAGTCTATGCTTGGGAACCACTGACCAGTGGACCTACTCTCAAGCCAATTACTCAATAAGAAGGCTCTTTAAAAGCGATGCAGGATATGCTCGTAACGATGGGTATGCATGAAATCCAACCCCCAAAGGCTTATGTTCATGAGACCCTTGGAGACATGGAAGACCATCCCCCTGGGTTTGTCATCACAGAGTTTGAAAACAAATTCAATGGGAAGAATGACCCAGATATTCACGTCAAAGCATACCTCCACTTTGTCCGAACTTTGCGAGACAGACCTAACCAGTTGAAGGCCCTATTTTCACAAACTTTGACCTGTGAGGCTTTAAACTGGCATTGGAGACAAATGACAGCTCAACCACACACAACTCCAGACGAAATGTTCAACCAGTTCATCTCTCATTACCGTGGGTCGACACCAAGATCTCTTTCCCTGTGTGATCTCAGTGCAACCAAAAAAACCTAGGAGAATCCTTCGAGGATTTTGTTGGTCGATCCTGCGAGGCGACGATGCGGGTCATCGAATGTCCACTTATAGACCCAGCTAAAATCTTCGTGGCCTTAGCAAATGCAACTCCTGAATACATGACCTTCTTTAGCCAAGGACTTATCCCCCACTCTTTTAACTCCATGATCGAGCGAGTGGCGCGACATGAAAGGGAGAGAGGGATACCCCTCAGCACTAGGCCTAATAACAAATCCATCATGACTCCTCAGAATAAAAATAAGAGCAACGGCAAGGGGAAAGCTTTCAGTCAGGTTAACGAAATTGTCGTTAATGGATCGGCTCAGGTTCAGCCACTCAACATAATAATAGGAATCAAAATCGGAGGGGTCAGCCTAGAACTAACATTGAAAATAACAATCGAAGGCAAGAGGACAACTTCACACCTCTCAAAGACCCGTTAGAAAAAGTGTTGAAGTTACTCTTGAATAAAAATATGGTTCAACTCCCGCCACCATTTGATCCACCATTTTTAGTTAAGGATAAGAACAAATGATGCAAGTGGCATATAAACTATGCCCAAGATACCCAAAACTATTTCTACTTGAACCGGGTGATTCAAGGGTTGATTAATAGGGGCGACATCACTGTCTGACCTAGAAATCAACATGTTGAAGAACCCAATCAAAAGAAGGGTATCTTCACAAACCCTCTCCCCAAAATTACGGCCACACTGACCGAAAAAATAGGAGCTTTGAATAACTCAAAGGAGGATGTTATCATTCACATGATTCAAAACTGAGACAAAGAAGATGATCCCAGCCAATCCATATTTGCTTGTTATCATCATCTCCAAGAAGTTGAAGAAAATCTTTGGAGTCTTCTTAAAGGAAATTCTTCGTCCCCGAACTCTGATGATCCTTCTATGTGGGACCAGTATGACGAAGATGTTGCCCTCGAGATTGGCATGGTCAAAGCTGATGAAAAGGGATCATCTTCCAAACAAGGGGCCAACACCCCGAGGTCTCCCATTACTCTCACTAGGGCTAACCCTATAGAGCTCCAGGCTGGCGAAGTTGATTCCTTAACTCAAAGAGGTCAAGTGTTCAAACCAATCCAATTGATGACGGACACTCTTGAAGAAAGAATGGGAGCCACTTCAACAGCCAAACCACCAGCTGGGGTCGCAGATCATGAATCTAATAAAAGAACTCAAGGATCCGTAACCACCTATGAACTTCCGACTCATCTCGGGAAGATCCAGGCTCAAATCTCCATCTTGGAGTTGCTTGCGAATTAGCCGACACAAAGAGCGTAAATGGAAGAGGTTATTGCTAAGACCCACATCCTGAGCAACACACAACCGGATCAGTTGTGCAGTATGATCAGCCAACTAATGGAACCAACACCAATCATATTCATGGACGATGACATCTCGGCTAATGTCAATCGCTTTCACGTCCAGCCTCTTTGTATCTCTATTTTCATGAAAGGATATGAGAAAAGGAGAGTGCTGGTTGATAATGGGGCATCCCTGAATATATGCCCTATGAAAACGGTGAAGTAGATAGGCAAAAGCATGGATGACTTTGAGCCGTGCCAACTAACTATCGCCGCATATGATGGGACCAAGAGGCAATCGGAAGTCATATTGCCTCTCGCACTCAAGATCGGTCCTATTATCTGCGTAATAAAGTTTTATGTCTTAAACATCAAACCTTCATTCAACATGCTGTTAGGCGGACCATGGCTACATTAGAACCTCGTGGTCGCCTCAACACTCTGTCAATGCCTCAAGTTTTTGATTAAAAATGGCATCGCAAAGGTATGCGCTGAACCCCCTTCTTTTCTTAATCCTGGCACACATAGCGGAAAGCTAGTTGTAGGGGTCGAGCTCGGAGAAATCCCGCTCCCTTCCTTCGAGCAAGCTGATTGTGCTCTTTACGCCTAGAGGTCGGCCACCCCAATCCTCAAATTTGGCAAACTTTAGCATAGATGGAGGAGATCATCCATTGCTTACATCGATACGACTTCAGGTCCCTCGAAGCCTAGCACATGCTCTTCTCCCTAGGCTTCCAACCAGGCCAAGACTTGGGAAGTCAAGTGCAAGGCACAAAGGAAGTGATTTATGCATCACCTGAAGCCAAAACTAGAAAAGGGGATCGAAGAGGGCTCTGGTGTTCTCTCACCCTATTTTAAAGCTGGATAAAGCCTTCAAGCCCTCCGTGCTTCATATCAGGGGGCATTCAAAGCCTCGATCCTCTTGATGTCCACCCTCCAAAGCAGTCGAAATTGATCCTCGAATCCACAATAGAGGATAATCCTTCTTCCACATCTCAGCACACACAAGGACTAGGAATTGAAGAGCTATTTACTGACCTAGATCTGGAGGAGGTGTGCACAATTGGCTCTAACACAGCCAAGCGTGTTCATCAGCCTACTCAAACTCAGGAACGAAATTGGTCGATCACTCCTCGATCTCGAGAATCGCTGGAAGCATATCAGCGGCACCTCCAAGTCCCGATGCTAAAAATGGATAGGCGCAAGGTGGCCATCTAGCCGCCCTGCGAGTCCGGTCCCCAACATTTCTCTCGTGAGTCTCCATAAGGGACACCTTTTCCAACGTTTCAAACATCATGGAAAATTCAAAGCATGATAACGTTGATAATAATGAAAACGAATTTTCAGAAATGACGCTCACTCAAGATAGCCCAATAACGTTGCATAATAACTGAGACGATGAATTGGACGACCAAGAAGAAGATCAATAGAGTCAAGAGTTTGAATAAATCTCTCAACCTAAGGAACTTACTTCCCATGTTGAGCAATTCAAGAAGAGGTTCGATGGTGACCCAATGGCTATCATCGAAGAGACGATTGAGGTAAACCTAGGAACTGAGAAGGACTTAAGGTTAACCAAGATTGGAACCTCCTTAGTTAACCAGTTCAGTTTCGAATCGAGGTACTCGATTATGTACCACCTTGGGAGAATGGATTACCGAGGCTTTCAATAAGACTCTGTCCAACATTTTAAGAAATTCAGTATCATACAAGGAAGAACTGGCATGAGAAGCATCTCGAAGCCTTATGTGCTTATCGTACTACTATGCAAAATGCTACTGATTCCACTCTTTATTCTTTGGTCTATGGGGGTGAAGTAGTTTTACCTCTCAAGATACAAATCCCTTCACTGCGAGTTGCTATTCACCAAGGAATAACCGAATAAGAGAGAGTCAAGCTCTGATACCAAGAATTGGTTGCACTCGATGGAAAGAGGTTAGAAGCTTAGCAGAGCCTTGAACTCAACCAAGGGAGAATGAATAGGACTTTTGACAAGTCTGTCAAGATCTGCTCATTCACCCATGGAGGTCTAGTCGTAGCTGTTAAGAGGTCTATTGTTATGCATGCCCAGCATAAAGGAATGTTTGAGCTTAAGTGGGAAAGTCCCTTTATAATAAAAGAGGTCTCACCCAATGGAGCCTACATACTGGCACATCCCGAAGGAGGGGAAACAATGCCCCCTATCAATTGACAATACTTAAAGAAGTACTACTCATAATGCATATTCAACAAAAAGAGACTCGACGTGAAAATAAGCAAGATAGTCCGAAAATTTTTTTAACTCTTTTTGTAGTAAAAATGAGTTACAATTTATAAGTTAAAGAAGCTCACTACTAGGGAGGTTACAAGTCTTTTGCACCTGAGGATAAGAGGACGGTTACAAACCAAAATCTATAGTTTCATTCTTGCATCTGAGGATAAGAGGACGGTTATGGGCTGAAAGGATTGCTCCCCTCATAAAGAAGAAGCAAACCCACTAAAAAAAGGCTTTCCTCATGAAGAAGAAGTTAAACCACTTGGAGAAGGTAGGTTCAATGCATCTGACAAGTAAGACGACAGTTACAAGCCAGAAGAAAAAGCAAAACCACTCGAAGAAGTTAGCTTCAATTCATCTGATGCGTCTATCAAACATCCAAGCCAGATATCTCATCTGACATGTATATCAAATATACAACATAGGACTCATTCGACGTGTGTATCAAACATACAAAGTGGGCTAGATCTACAAGGAACTTTCTTATGAAGGAAAGCATTCCCTGTTCACAATGGATGCCCTTCCACAGAAGAACAAGGACCTCACTGTTATGCTGGAGGATTTGGTTTCCAACTGGTACTACAAGCCACGCCTTACCATTATTCACCACTATTTACCAGCCCATGAACATAACCGTGCATAGCTCATCGGCGAGCATCGTAAATCCCGCACGTAACTTACTACCGCAACCGAGCGTCACTCTCTACATCATGAAAAGCCACACGTGCTGATGAGCGCCGATTGAAGCCAACGTCGGTTTGCTCTTAACCCTTAACGTCTGCTGCCTTTCTTGAGGTTCACCGTCGGTTGTGTTAGCACTTCAAACCATCAGCGTCGGTTGTCTCAGCACCGGCTGCACTTCTGTTAGCACCGGCCCCATCATGACTGTTCGCTTCCTCAGACTCCTCTTTTTCAAAGCTTAAGTTTTCGCACCTCCTTAATGGTCCCACGATTTCCAGATGTAACTGTACACTTTCCCTACGACGGTTCACCTCCTGCAACCGTACACCTTCCATGACGGACCACCTCCTATGACCGTTCGTCTCCTGACAGAACTTGTCTTACATAACTGGAAACCCACTAAAAAAAACTTTCCCGCCTGCGTTTTTGGCCTGAACGTCACCAGAACCTCACCGAAAACTTCTGCAAACTTTCCTATGTCCTCAATAACCTCTGCAACACCACTAACAATCTCAAAAAGTTACCACCCCAAGGAAACCACTTAAAAATCCTTGAAAACTCTCAAGACATGCGAAAATGCTCATTGTTCTACTTCCTGCCTCTTCTACAGAAAAACAAAACTGCAGTCGAAACCTCTTTTGTTTCCCTGAAGACTCCCTGGAGAACTCTCCTTTCCCTCTCCTTTCCCTACAACTTCACCAAATTATTGGCAAAGTCTGCTCGTCGAAGGCCCTCCCTGTACTACCACCGGAAGTCCCACTGTCTGCCAGAAACCTTCCCTGCAAAACTTTTGTTGGAATCCCACTGCTTGCCGAAACTTCAACCGAGCACCCTCTCCTCACTGTTAAGAAAATTTTTGCTCAAGTTTTTTCACCCTTGGTGAAAAGTGAGGGAAAATGGGATTTTACCCCCTTATATAGACCACACTACACGCAAATGCCCCTCACAAACTGGAAATCCCAGTCGCATCTAAGGGAAGCCTAGCGACGATGAGCAGAGTCGAGCTTTGACTCGTGGCCTGAGGTAACTCTCATCGATCCATGCTTAGCATTGCGTGAATTCCAAACAACCCTAGTGTCGATCAACTTACACCAGATGACTATGAAAATGACCCTAAAACCGGTTAACTTAGCACAGATTGTGTTCAAACAATATCACGGGTTGTTCATAGCACCGGTTGACTTGGCGCCAGGTGAATTCAAAACAACCCTAGCGTCGGTCGACTTGGCACCGGGTGAGTTTCAAAATGACCCTAGTGCCGATTGTGTTCAACCAATATCACGGGTCGTTCGCAGCGCCAACTGAGTTTTTAACAACCCAGCACCAGTTGTGTCTTCAAAAAATCAGTGTCGATTGAACACTTGGAAGAAACCATTATCGCTACACTTGGCGCCGGCTGTATTTCAGTAGCCTATTACCACCTACTCCAAGCTGAAGCCATGTGTGTCCTAACACTATCCCGAGTGGCGTAGTACCCAGGCCGTGTCTTGTCATCCCCAATGGATTTGCACCAAGGCCGTTGCACCCAAGCCATGACTTGTCATCCCTAGTGGACTTGCACCTAGGTCATTACACATAAACCTTGACCTATCATCCCCAATGTATTCCGGAGCTATCCCTTATCCTCATAAGAGTCACACCCATGTTCCAGCTTATTATCCTTAGTGGAGTTAGGATCATTCTTGCCGCTTCAATTCTCAGTGGGTCTGTTTCACACCAAGCTATCTTATCCCCAGGAAGTCGGGCTACCTATTCTCCGTAGAGTCTCATCATTCACCCCGGGGAGTACGCTTTACCCCCTAAGCCTTAGTGAAGTTCGCTTCTGTTGGTCATCCTTCATCAGGTCACCATTTCCATCTTAGCCCCTAATTTGTGAATGGTCTTAATCGTTTTATTGCTAGGGAGTCAGATTGCCATCCACAGACATATTCCCCATGGAGCTCCACCTACATGGCAACCCAATTATGGTCCATGCTACAAACTACATAGCTTTGGTCCAAACTATATGACCTTGAACTATAGCGGCGGTCTAATTGCATGACCTTAAACTACATGGTTCGTGCTGCATGACCTTAAACTGCACAATAATGGTCCTAAATTGCACAACTTTGGTCCAAACTATATGACCTTAAACTATAGCAGAAGTCTAGTTTCACGACCTTGAACTGCACGGTCAGTGCTGCATGACCCTAAACTAAACAGCCTCGATCCGTGTTGCATGACCCTAAATGACATAGCCCTGGTCTAGTTGCATGACCCCAAAACTGCATGGTCTGAACTATATAACTTAAACTGTAGTGGAGGTCTAGTTGCAAGACCTTAAACTGATAGTCTTAGTTGTATGACATTAAACTATATCACCACGGTCCAGCTGTATGACCTTAGACCATAGTGCACACCCTAGCCGCATAACGATAAAAGGCTCAGTACCATGGTCTGAACTATATGACCTTAAACTGTAGAGGAAGTTTAGTTACACGACCTTAAACTGCACTGTCCAAGTTGTATAACTTTAAACTGCGTTACCACAGTTCAGCTATACGACCTTAAACCATAGTACACATCCTAGTTGCACGACGATAAACTGTTTTGCATAGGTCTAGGAGGTACGACCTTTAAAACTTGCCCCCACATACGCGCACACACCTTTACGTGCACTTTCAAGCACACCTTCCCTAACCTACCTGTTAGTGTGTTTGCCACCTTCATTACCACCCCAGTGTGTCCATTCACTTCATCACCATACCTCATTCCCCAGTGAGTCTCACCCACAGTCACAAAACGGCGAACCATCCTACCATCCATACTAGTTGTAAGTTAGTGGGTCACCATCATCCACTCATAGGTAGCCTAACGCCATTTCCCCAAGTGATTAAAACCACCACCATACTCACTCCATGGCCTCCACATACTGTCATTGATTACAATCATGGTCCAGCTGTATAACCCTAAAACATAGTGCACATCCTTCCCACGTGATGTTAAACTATTTCGCATAGGTCTCAAAGGCATGACCTTAAACACGCCTTGACAAAAAACAAACAAACAAAATAGATGAATAACAACCATGGTCTATACCTTAACACGGGAAGGCTATGAGTAAAAATGACGGACAGCCATGGTCACGAAACCATGAGTAAAAGAGTTTCGTGAATAAAAACTGTTTACAGTGAAAACAAGAAAGGGCATCATGAGTAAAAATGGATAAAAAGGTTTAAAGGTTATGGGTAAAAGAGCCCCAAAATAAAAAGAAGTTGGTGAAAACTATCTCTATGGTGCCACTTCCCAAGTTTAAGCAAAAATCCATGAAGGACGCTTTGGCCAATAAACAAGTTGATGCAGCACTCATCTCCACATGCGACTTCAGCCCTCACTCAAAAGAAGAAAATCCTTGGTGTCACCATGCCAAGACTCCAAAAATATGAGCTCTAAGGAAAAGATTCCCACAACCTGAGTTTAGTTGCAAAAGGACTCGAAAGATAGAATACTCGCCAAGACGGTAAGATAAGTCTCATGAAAAAGAGCATCATTCCCATGAGGTTACAAACACACTTCCAAGATGCTGGGGATGCCCCAAGGAAGCTAAGTCAACTATGCATTTTGAGCAGCAATCAGATGATTATCGTAGCTACACAGAAGTGGGTAGGGGTGGTTGTACCCAAAGTGGTTATCTTGACAAATTGAGTACCCTAATCGTCAAGGAAAAACTGGTCAGTAATAACTTTGGTGAGGCAATCAAATGCTTGTCGTAGCAGCAAAGCAGTGGGTAGCGGTGGTTGTACCCAAAGTGGTTATCTCAATAAACTGAGGTACCCTACTCGTCAAAGAATGACTGATGCACAAAACAGATGGCACCGATGTAAGGCCTTTCAACATACCATTCACGTAATCCTCGAAACGCGGCTCAACATGAGAGGATATACACAACCTAGACCAAATGGGAAGAATGCCCTTCGACATGGAACACAATTGCCAGATGGGCGTGATTCTGACAGACGAGGTCTGTACAAAATCCTCAGCTTCAGAATGACAAACAGTCCGTACAAGGGTGAGGAATTTTACAAGTTCCCTCAAAAAGGTCTCTTCTTCCCCTAAAGTCTCCACGAACGGACTCGCGAACAATGCATCCCCGTGTCTGAGCATCATAGTTACACCATTACATGAATCTCCTCGGCATTCACGTGGTCCTGTGGCTAGGAAGGAAAAAATTAAAAGTCGACGGAAATTTTTTGAATGTTGTCCTTCTCTCTTATCTGAAGCACAACATTCGGTGGGGCAAGCTATTTGAATGTATTCTTCAGCACCATGGTCCTTGATAGGAAGCAAGTCAATAAAGCATACAAAACAGTGGAAATTCTTGACTGTCTCAGAATGGCCCCAAGTTTTGTTGCATTCTGACGTGAACACATAGAAACAATTTTTGAAAAATTGACCTCTATCACCCTGAAACGGACCCAATAACCGGAACAACATTTTCGGAGCATCAAAAAGCCATGGGACTACCATCATTGAATCCGGCATGGTCAGAAACCCTTATGGGTCAAGTTTCATCTTAATCGGACACTCCAAGACAAAGTTATGGGTAAAATACCAAAAAGGGGTAGGCCGCACACTATTCCCATATGGCCACCCTGCACTAAAACACCATTAAAGGCGGCTGTTTTACAGTCACGGCCCGTCACTTTCGGGGGTATAACTTACTCGTTCCTAGTCGGATTGCTCTTAAATTTAGTGAACGTGTTCGTCTCATTGAGACGAGCAATTCGAGATGTGGTACGCTCCATGACGACACCTGAGCAGAGAGAAACACTAAATGAAAGTCGCTGATCCGTTAAGGAAGCTGCAGAAAATTCAGTAGTAGCATGCTTCGTTCGAGCAACCAGATCTTGACACTCGCATACTCGATCGACACGAAACCAAATGTATTATGTGCGTGACGACCGAGGCTACCTTTGGTCCGAACCTCGCGTACAATGAACGGTTAGATTTCACACACGAAGGCATCAAACCTATTGTAAATTATGGCCAACAGATTTCAAGATTCCGGTCAAAAACTCAAGACGACAAAATCTTCATCCAGACATAAAGTCCCGCTACATTTTTTACAATGTGATTCAGTGTGATTCAATGAAGAAGTCATGAAGAAACATCAAGGAACGAGCACACAATGGATCCGACTTTTTCATGATTAATCCAAGATTCAAGTCTCATAATCATTATTCAAAAGCATGATTCATGGCTTGAAGTTGGTATCAAAATGATCGCCATGCCGAGCCTTATAAGAAAACAATAATCTTTCGATCAAACGGGCATCAGAATGACCCCAGGTCAGCCACAGAAGATCCCACAAGTTCTCGGACAGCAGTACGGACTATTCTAGAATTCCACACATTATTAGGCAAGGTCAAAACAGTCCTTTTGCACACATTTTTAGAATTTCCTTAAGTTCAATTAAATTGTAATTATCTTCAATTTTAGGTAGTTTTGGGGCTTATACTCACGTTTTAGTCCAATTCTTTATAAACAGGCAAAGCCTCATTGTATGAAAGACGCATTCGTTCTTCTTGGATCAATCAATAACATTCTGATTTTTGCTTGAGCTTGTGGGTACGTCTTGGAGAGAGAGAGAGAGAAGAGAGAAGAAAAGGAGCGATACCCTTCGGATAGATAACTTTCTCTCTCCTCCCCTCCTCTCTTTCTTATCTCTTTCACTCTTCTCCCTTTTTCACTTATCATCTCTATCTCTTTCTCTCTCCTCCCATTTTCTCATCTCTATCTCTCCTCTTTCTCATGTCTCTATCTCTTTCTCTCTCTTCTCTTCTTTCACAGTTGATGAAGCCCAGCGTCGATTGGATTTCTCTCTCTTCTAGTCTGTCACAGTCGATGAAGCTTAGCGTTGGCTGGATTTCTCCCTCTTCTCTTCTGTCACAATCGGCGAAGCCTAGCGCCAGCTGGATTTCTCTCTCTTCTGTCACCGTCGACGAAGGCTAGCGCCTGTTGGATTTCTCTCTCCTCTCTTCTGTTGCAGTCAATGAAGCCTAGCATCGGTTGGATTTCTCTCTCCTCTCTTCTATTGCAGTCTGTGAAGCCTAGCATCGACTGGATTTCTCTCTCCTCTCTTCTTTCACAGTCGACGAAACCTAGTGCCGACTGGATTTCTCTCTCTTTTCTTCTGTCACATTCGATGGAGCCTAACACCAGCTGGATTTTTCTCTCTTTTCTTTTGTCACAATGGGCGAAGCCTAGCACCGATTGGATTTCTCTCTCTTCTCTTCTATCACAGTCAGTGAAGCCTATTGTCAGCTGAATTTCTCTCTTCTCTTCTGTTGCAGTCGGCCAAGCCTAACATTGGCTGGATTTTTCTCTCTCTCTTTTGTTGCATTTGGCAATGCCTAGTGCCGCTCATTCTCTGTCTCTCTTACTCCTCTCCCATTACAGCCAGCGTAAGCCTAGCGCCGACTGGTTCTCTTCGTCTCTTCTCTTCTAACACAGTCGGTGAAGCCTAGCACCAGCTGGATTTTTCCCTCTTCTTCTGATGCAGTGAGTGAAGTCTAGCGCCTTCTGCATTTTCTCTCTCTTCTTTTGAAATAGTCGGTGAAGCCTAGCATCGACTGTGTCTTCTATCTTTTCTCTTCAGTATAACACAATCGGTGAAGCCTAACGCCAACGACATTTTCTCTCTCTTCCTTCTAACACTATTGGCAATGCTTAGTGTCGACTGCATCTTCCTTCCCTCTCTCTCTTTTATCCTCAAGTCTTTCATACTCTTCTCATCCTTTCTTCTCCTTCCTTCCTTATGTTCCCTTCTTCTCTTCTTATTCCTTCCTCATAGTCTTAATTATGTTATACCTTCATTCGACTAAGAGGGATTGAGGTTAGCCTCTCATGGTAGTCCTGTCGTCTAGCCATAATGTTGTTATGCTTGGATTGCTTGGCCTGCTTTATTGCCGTGACAGACTAACATCGTGCCTAGTTAGTCAGTACAGGTAATGACGTATAGTAGTAATATTGTGAGCCAGTCTTAGTTAGCAAGCCTGTTTTGCTACCACGTCAAGCCAATTATTCACCTGTAGTCACAACTCTGATCCTCCTACTCAGTCGAATTCTTCTCTCCCCCATTTTTCTTCTCTTATTTTTCTTTTTGAATGCGCATACTTGTGTATGTTCATCAAAGAGGGAAAGGGTGAGGTCTGACCCACCTATCTTAGAACCTTTGTCGTATGTGTGTGATTGCAGAAAACAGAAGAATGCAATTCAAGGGAGGCAATTCCGAACCAGTTTTATGACTGGGGGGCTTCTTCGTGATCTAAGAGGGCGCCCATGCAAGCCAGCTCGAGTAAGTCTCGAACCCACCTTAAATTCCTCTCTCACCGGTTGGTAACACATGCCCCCGTTCTTGAATGAGGTTTCCTAGAGAGCGATATCAAAAACATCCTGGGACTTCCCTCGGAACCAGAGACATATGCCGCGCGATCCCCAAAGGGTCCGGAGGGTGAGATCGAGGCACCTAGCCAATGAGTTAGATAGTTTTGTTCATACGGCATCAACTGTCTGGAGGCATAAGCAATGACCTGACTTATGTGCATGAGTACACATCCGAGCCCTTTATGGGATGCATTAGTATTAACCAAGCAGTTTTCATTTCCTTCGGACAAGGTCAATATCGAGGCTGTGGTTAGTCTCTTTTTAAGTTCTTGGAAGCTTCTCTCACAGTCCTTTGACCACCCAAATCTTACATTCTTTTGGGTCAGCAAAGTAAAGGGAAGCATTAACTTTGAGAGTCCCTTTACAAAGCTCCTGTAGTATTCTGCTAACTGCAGAAAACTATGAACTTCAGTCACATTTGTCAGTCTCTCCCACTTAAGCACAACTTAAACATAGGGGTCGACCGTGATTCCATCCTTAAGAAAAATGTACCCAAGGAAGGCCACATTGTGGAGCCAAATCTCGCTCTTACTTAACTTAGCATACAATCTCTCTGACTTCAAGGTTTGCCAGACAATTCTCAAATGCTCTCTTGTAGTTCCCAACTTTTAGAGTAAACCAAAATATTATCATGAATAACACAACAAAATCATCCAGGAGTGGTCTGAATACTCTATTCATCAAATCCATGAACACAACAAGGGCATTGGTTAACCCGAACGGCATCACAAGGAACTCATAATGGTTGTATCGATTTTTGGAAGCGATCTTTGGGACGTCTGCCTCCCTGACTCGTAGTTGGTGATACTCCTACCGAAGGTCAATTTTTAAAAACACTTGGGGCCTTAGAGTTGGTCAAAAAGTCATCGATTCTAGGCAGGGGTTACTTATTCTTCACTGTTACTTGTTTCAACTGCCTATAGTCAATACACAGCCTCAAGGACCCATACTTCTTTTTAAAAAACAGGACCGGTGCACCCCAAGGTGACACGTTGGGTCGGATGAATCCCTTATCCAACAATTCTTGCAACTGTTCTTTCAACTCCTTCAACTCTGCTAGAGCCATTCTATATGGGGCTTTAGAATGGGAACAGTGATAGGAATTACATCTATCTCAAATTCAATTTCCCGCACTAGAGGTAGGGATGGTAGTTCGTCTGGAAATACCTCAAGGAACTCTCTTACTACTTGTATCTCTCCTAGCTGAAACTGGACGCCCCAATTTTCGACCACATGGGGTCAGATATCCCTCACATCTCTTAGTTAGGGGACGAGACCCAGAGAGCAAAAATAAAGTGCAGAGGGGGAGTATCCCTAGTGCCCTCCAAGTGCAACTCAGCATGGTCCGGGTGTTTAAAGGTCACCATCTTTTCATGGCAATTGACGGTGACATGGTGTGTGTACAACCAATCCATGCTTAGGATAACATCAAAATCTTTAACACCTAGAAGTATCAAGTCTGTAGACAGGTCACACCCATCAATTGTAACTTTACATTGTTTATAAACCTTATCAATTTCCATGGAATCCTCCACAGGTGTGCATACTACTAGAGTAAAATCAAGCCTTGCCGGCTCAACATATATATAACAAGCAAAATGGGGTGCAACGAAAGAGTGAGAGGAAGTAGGGTCAATTAAGGTTCTAACTCCAACACCGCAGATGGAGTGCGTACCTCTGATCACCAAGGTGGACGCCTTAGCTTCTTGTTCGGTGAAAGCAAACAGTCATCCTTGCATCTCTGGTCGTCCTCTTTCTTCGTCAGAGGGCAATCCTTAACCTAGTGGCCGAGCTTGCCACATCTGAGGCACACGTTCCACTTTCTATTGCATTCGACAATAGTGTGGTTGTCTTTCCCACAATGAGAGTAGACCGGGCGTCGATCATTTTCCATGTTGCATGAGAAATTCTTCTGGGCCATCTGGTTACTGGGGTAAGGCTTTCCCCTAACATTCCTCCTTGAAAATTGGAGGGGCTTCTTCTCAAAGTTTCCCGAAGGTACAACCTTTATCTTTCATTCCTTCCTTGATCTGTGGTTCTAGCAGTCCCTTTCAATCTTCAGGTTGAGGTCAACCAATGGAGCATACATCTTCAGGTTGGCTGACAGTACTCTTCCTTTGATATTCGGCCGAAGGCCCCTCTCAAATTTAGCCACCATTCACACCTCTGTGTTAATGACGTGAGGTGCGTATCTAGAAAGCTCCAAAAATTTAGCGGTGTATTGCTCCACTGTTATACCCCCTGCTGAAGTTCAATGAACTCTAATTTCTTCCTCTCCCTGACGGAGTCTTGGAAGTACTGCTCGTCGAATGCCGTCAGGAAGTTATCCCATGTGATCTCGGTTCCCGACTTTCTCCAAGACTGCCTTACCGAGTTCCACTAATTTTCATCCTCTCCTTTCAGCAAGAAGGTTCCTAATTTGACTTTCTGCTCATCCGAGCAATGTAACACTTCTAGGATCTTCTCTCTTTGTCTCTTCCACAGCTCGACTTTTTCTACCCCTCCTTGCCCCAAAAAGGTTGGGGGTACCAGTCTCCTGAATCTTTCTATCAGGCTACTGTCGTGTTGCTCTGGGGTAGGGATAGACTGGGCTGACATCGACTCTTTCATCAGTTGGGTCATTTACCTCAGAGTCCTATAAAACTCACCGAGCATCTCGGTGTTCTCATTGCTGGAACTCGCATTGTTGACACAAGCCCTCAACATCTTCAACCTAGCACAGAAGCACCCAGTCACTAATCTTTCCTAAAACTATTCTAAGGACACCTCTAGAATTCCCCTTAGGCCAAGAATCTTGTCCTGGCTGCTTTGATACTATAACTATCAAGACCCCGCTCTCGACCCCTTTACCCTACACAACGGAAGGTGACCGAGTGCAAGCTCATGATCCCAAAGTCGCGTATGCCTCTCAAGTCGGAGCAGACTTAATGCTTTTATCTAGGTAACCAAAGCAAACCATGGAATTAACTAAAACAGTAATTTTAAGTACATATGAATATTAAAAATTTGGAGAATCCATACATCATTAAAAGGGCATTACATAACGTTCTTCCCAAAAATGTAACACTTGAGTTTGGGGCACCAAGGCCCAATAATACATATGTTCCAAAATAAACAAAATTCAGGGCTAAACTGTCGGACAACCTACAAGATATGAGTTTCTTCTCAAGTGAATGAGACTTCAACTCCCAACTGCAAGCTAGACTCACCTTGCACCAACTCATTCGCCACAGCACCATCCCCTCCCATAGGGCCTTCCCCTTATGGGACGGTCTCCTACCCACAGAAACTGATACCTGGGGAGCACAGCCACCCATCATCCTCTCTACAAGGTGGGGTACTCCAGTAAATTCCTAGCTTAGCTTCCCAAGGTGGATCTTTGAATCATGCCTTCCCCAGATCTTTTCAAGAGAAATACCTAGTAACTCCTTGCAGTCAGAGGCATAACTGGTAGACATCCCCAAGGGACTACTCAAGAAAGGCTTGCCCTCAAAGAATCGAGACAACAACCTCAAGGGTAGAGGCAAGCTCGCTACGTCGCAGCGGAATGGAACTGGTCTCCAGTCTATATTGGAGACATAACTCTGTAATCAAAGCATGATCTAAGCTAAAAGGCTTGAGCCGGCAAACCTCCCATAAACCAATCCGAGCAAGAGCCTGCCTCTGCCCAGGAGTCAATAATGCCGCCCATTTACGAATAGCAAATAGATCGGATCTACAGTCAACAAAGAACCCCTACAAATATATAT